>CM046816.1:31047952-31136431 GCA_025617385.1 Murraya koenigii | reverse complement strand
ACTTTATCGTATTTTCTTTTTATTTCTAGCATAAACTCTTATATTTGTCAAAATTATATGGTATTGCATACTCTCATCTCTCAATTCCTCTTATTTAGTACATTGTCTGCAGCAATTATTCACCAATAAGATAGCAAGCCTTTTCAAATACCACTACTAATGTTGATATAATTATGTATAAAGTATACAAATTGTATTATGGCATGATTAAATATATGTTTTATCGTTTTTCATTATTTTTTTCAATAGAAAACATCATTCATTCAATCGAAGAATTTAATAAACACATGATTTTCAAAGGGGTAAGAGTCTACCCATACAGCAGATTCATCCTTTTCTACAGCTAATCTAGCTAAAGAATGAGCGATGGCATTACAAGATCTTAGAGTATATTGAACTTTAATAGCTGTAAAATCCTTCATTTTGCATTGCACTTCTAAAATTATCCAATTGATCTCAGTTCTGCTGGTCTCTCTGTTGATGATAAAATCAACTATGACTTCAGAATCTGATTCAATTATGATAGATGACAATCCTGCACAAGTAGCTATATTCATACCGTAATTCACAGCTTCTACTTCTGCAAAAGCTACATCACTGTGAAGCTTTGCAGTCTTAACTGCGGCTACGACAAAATTTTTATTCACAACCACTCCCAATCCTACTTGATAATCCTCGAAGTTAATGGCAGCATCCACATTGACTTTAAACAAATTTGTTGTGGGAGGGCTCCAGCATATTGGGATCTTTTCTTTTTGCCCAGATTTGAGAGTTAAGACTGGTTCTCGAATTCATTTGAAAGACTCCACCACAGCTTCAGTTTTGGTAACTGATATGCGAGGATATTCTCTCTTTCCTTTAAACAAAAAATGGTTTCATGCACTCCAAATAACCCAAAACAAAGCCACCACCAATTCCATCTTAGCCTTTCCTATTCTTTTTGCCAGCTCATGTGTTATGCTAAGAATGTCTTGTCCTGCAATACTTCTAATTCTTGCTGCAAACTAAGAGATTTTTCAAATTTTCTGAGCTGACTTGCATTCCACCAGGCGTGAAAGGTAGTCTCCATAAAATTCCCACAGGCCTGATAGAGAGGTTGTGCTATGATTTTCCTTTTCCATAAGTTTTCAGCTGTCGAAAATATTGACTTTATCTGGTGGAGACATGGTCCAAATGATAGATCATTGATTTACTTGCTGGTTTGAACAACTTGGGGAATCTTGGAGCTTGATCTTTAAAGCCACCTGATATCTACTTTTGATGGAATAGTTGCCTTTCTTATCATAGTGCCAAAGTATTTGATTTGCCATTGGCTGCCTAGGGAAAGTGATTCTAGTAATCATATTTGCATCTTCTTTTACAAAGTGCTGATAAATCAGTCCTTCATTCCATTAGTTATCTACATCAATCAACTCCAAGACAGTTGCATCAATTGGCAAAGATGGAGAAGAAACTAGTTTAAAGGATGTTGGCCCTGGCATCTAGTTTCCTTTGTAGATTTGTACTTGCTCATCATTCCCTATCCTCCATCTAATCCCCTTGAGAATTACTTGTCTCTCCCATAAAATACTTCTCCAACTAAAAGGAGGCTTAGATCCCAATTTTGCATTCAAAAAATGACAATCCTTGAAATATCTTGCCTGCCATACCCTAGTCCAGCCTTGTTTAACTAGTAGTGCTTGATTAAAGCTTGCAAAGTCTCTAAAGCTCAAACCTCCCCTTTGTTTGGCTTGACTCAATCTCTCCCACTTTGCCCAGTGTATCTCTTTTTTCAATGTTACTACTCCACCAAAATCTTGCTGTTGATTGTTGAATATCCTCACATATGCCCATGGGAAATCTAAAAACACTCATAGAATAGGCTGGAACTATCTGTGCTACTGCCTTAATAAGTACTTCCTTTCCCGCACATGAAAAAAATTTGTGTTCCCAGTTAAAGAGCTTGCCTGTTACTCTGAGCTTGATGCCATTGAAAAACCATTTCCTCTTTCTTCCCACCATAGACGGCAACCTTAAATACTTCTCATGTCTAAAGACTCCATTGAGTTGGAAAATGTTCTTGATTGCTAAGATGATTCCATTGCCTGTGTTGGAGCTAAAGAACATTGAGGATTTCTAGTTGTTGAACAACTGTCCTGATGCAACTGCATACCAATTAAAGACCTTTTTGAGATGCTGACAATCTGTAATCGAGGCTCTTGTGAAGACTAGACTATCATTAGTAAACAAAAGGCGTGATATGATGATATTGTTGCTAAATTCCAGGCCATGTATGAGTCCTTTTCCATCTGCCTGCAATAGCATATTAGAGAATGTCTCTGCACACATTAGAAACAAATAAGGAGAAAGGGGGCAGCCTTGTCTTTGTCCTCTCTAAGGATGGATTATGCCCTTAGCTGTCCCATTAATAATAATAGAAAAAGAAGAAGTTGTGATACATCTCATAATTAGGTTTACCCAGGATTGTGTAAAGCCTAATTTAGGCATTGTTTGCTTTAGAGCAACCATTCCACTCTATCATAAGCCTTACTAATTGTTGTGCGGAAACGCAGGTTGAGCAGATTACCAACTAATGGTAACTGTGATTTCTAGAGAAACTTAAATGTGGTGTAAACAATTTCAAAGAAAATTGACACAATAATTTACGTGGTTCGGCGTAAAGCCTACATCTACGGGCAAAGACTGAAAGATAATTTTACTAACAAATGAGAATTTACAAATTGTGAAAAACTCACAAAACCCCAATACCCCAAAACACCCAAATGAATTCTCCTAGCACTCAAGTGGAAGCTCTCTCAACTCTCTCAATTGCTTCACTTGCAATTGCTCTCAATTGTGGGATGCCTTAACAAATGAAGAACAATAGCTATTTATAGGAATGCATGGTAGCACTATTTCACCAAACCTTTAAAATTGTCAAAGTTTGGTTGGTGATTACTTAATTTTTAGTCAAACTTTGAACATGTGCTTTGCCAAACTTTGAACAATTTGGCTTTGAATTTGAATTTTTCAACAATTCTCCACCTCGGTAAAGATTTACCCAAATCTAAGCCGACTACCAACAAACCATCATTCCCAAAGTGGCTGCATCTTTGTGACTGCTAACCGTAGTTCAAAATATTACTGAACTTCCTTGTATAAAATGATCCTCCAATCTCTACCTTTCTCACTTGTTTTAAACTTTCGGGATATTGATCAAGTTTAGACAATGCTCAAACTTGATCGTTGTCACCACTTTGGTCAACATATCTGCTGGATTCTCTGCGGTCTTGATTTTCCGAAGAAGAATGTTCCCTCAATCAATAATTTCCGCACAAAGTGAAGTCGTACTCAATATGCTTCATACGCGCATGATAAACTTGATTCTTTGCTAAGTGAATAGTACTTTGATCGTCACAATACAAGTTAACATGCTCTTGGATCAATCCCAAGTTTCCAAGCAAGCCTTGTAACCAAACGACCTCTTTAATAGCCTCCGTAATTGCCATATACTCGGCCTCGTGGTTGATGATGCAGCTGTAGATCGTAGTGTAGACTTCCAACTAATTGGCCCTCTAGCAAGAGTAAATACATATCCGGTGGTTGATCTTCGTTTGTCCATATCACCGGCATAATCGGAATCAACGTACCCAATCACACCTCGACCAAGTGTGTCATTTCGTTCAAACGATGAAACCAACATCAGCGGTTTTCGAATGTACCATAGAATCCATTTCACGACTTGCCAATGTCCTTTACCGAGATTATGCATATATCCGCTCACCATACTAACTGCTAGTGAAATGTCGGGCCTTGTACACACCATTGCATACATCAAGCTACCAATCTGTATTTGAATACGGAACTTGCAACATGTATTCTTGTTCCTCATCCGTTGAAGGAGATAGTTGTCGTGAAGCTTGAAATGAGAAGCCAATGGGGTACTTACAAGTTTTGTCCGATCATTCATGCCAAACTGTTGTAATACCTTCTTCAAATATTGCTTACGAGACAAGTCGACTTTACCACGAGCTCTATCTCCGCATATCTCCATGCCAAGAATCTTCTTAGCTTTACCTAGATCTTTCATCTCAAATTCTTGATTGAGTTGAGTTTTCAACTTCTCAATCTCATCTTTGTTCTTAGATGCTATTAGCATATCATCGACATACAAGAGCAAATATATGAAAGATCCTTCTTATAGCTTGTAAAATACACACAATGATCAAATTTATTTCTTGTGTACCTTTGCCCTTTCATAAACCGATCAAATCGCTTGTACCATTGCCTTGGAGATTGTTTCAATCCATAAAGCGACTTTGTCGGTTTGCAAACCCAATTTTCTTTTCCGAGAACTCTAAATCCATCCGGTCGAGTCATGTAGATTTCCTCTTCCAAATCACCATGCAAGAACGCAGTTTTCACATTAAGTTGAACTAGCTCCAGATCATATTGTGCAACAATGGCTAGCAAAATTCGAATAGACGAATGTTTCACAACCGGAGAAAATACCTCATTGTAGTCTATTCCTTCTCTCTGAGCGTAACCCTTCGCTACTAATCTAGCCTTGTATTGAATTTTATCCTTACGAGGAAATCCATCCTTTTTTGCATATACCCATTTGCACCCAATTGCTTTTTTGTCTTTAGGCAGTGTAACTAACTTCCAAGTTCTATTTTTTTTTAAGAGACTGCATTTCTTCATCTATTGCTTGCTTCCACAGTACATGTTCAGGGCTACTTAGTGCTTCTCTGTAAGTGGAAGGAACATCACCATCTACAATTGGAAGTGCACAGGCCACCATATCAACAAAGCGAGCGGTCTACGAATCTCTCTCATGACCTTCTATATGCAATTGAATCTTGTTGCTCTAAAAGTTCCCGAGTCAAAACCTCTTCTTCATCTTCGGTTGATTGAGAATCATCCGCCTCTTCAACACTAATTGGATCATCTTTAACCTTTTCAAGCTCCACTGCTGCGGAGTACTCATCGGTGTTATCATCCTTTTGTGAATCCTTTTGTTTTAACATGGCTAATTCATCAAAAGTCGCATCTCTCTGAAAATGATCTTATTTGTATCCGGACACCATAAGCGGTATCCTTTTACTCCACCAGTTATACCCATGAACAATGTTTTCTTCGCTCTTGGGTCTAACTTAGATTCCTTTACATGATAATAAGCAGTGAGAACCAAAGACATGTAAAGTATCATAATCGATGAGCGGGTTTACCGATCCACATTTCCATGGGTGTTTTGCCCTCAATTGCGGTGATGGCAAGCGATTAATCAGATGACACGCATATACAATGACCTCAGCTCAAAATTCCTTGCCCAATCCGACGATTGGACAACATACACCGAACTTTCTCCGAGTATAGTTCGGTTCATGCGTTCTGCCACCCCATTCTATTGTGGTGTACCTCGAACAGTGAAGTGTCGCACAATGCCCTCATCTCGGCATACTTGTAAAAATGGATAATTATTGTACTCACCACCATTATCTGAGCGAAGTCTTTTAACCTTTCGACCAGTCTGAGTTTCGACCATCTTCTTCCATTTCAGAAATATACTCAAAACTTCATTTTTCCTCTTCATCAAATACACCCATACTTTTTTTGAATAATAATCAACAAAAGTAACAAAATAGTGCATACCTCCCAAAGAAGCTACTTTGGTAGGTCCCCACACATCACTGTGAACATAGTCCAGAATCCTTTTGTATTGTGAATTGCTGAACCAAACTTTACTCTTGTTTGCTTGCCCAGAACGTAATGTTCACAAAATTTCAATTTGCAAGAATTTGCACCTTTCAATAAGCCTTGCTTAACCAAAGTCTGCAAAGCTTTTCACCGAGCATGTCCCAAACGCATATGCCACAACTTGGTTGCCTCCGAATCGCATCCTTTCTCAAAGCTGCTGATCTTGATCCAATAAGCTGTACTCCTTGGAAATAGTACAAGTTACTCCTTCTTGTGCCCTTCATCATCGTCAGTGCACCAGCTACTACCTTCAAGAACCCATCTCTCATAGTGATTGTAAGCCCTTTGGATTCTAGGACTCCTAATGAGATGAGATTTTTCTTTAAGCTTGGTACATAGCGAACTTCTGTCAAGACTTGGATTGAGCCATCATGATTCTTCAATTGGATTGAACCTATTCCAATGGTTTTACAAGCATTGTCATTGCCCATAAAAACAACTCCACCATCTAGCTCCTTGAAGCTAGAAAACCAGCCCTTATTAGGACACATATGATAAGTACAACCTGAATTCAAAATCCACTCATCTGATTGACATGTCAACGTCATGCCAACCAAACTAAATTCTGACTCCTCATCATGCTCGGCTACACATGCATCAGAAATAGCCTTGCCCTTTTGTAACTTAGGACAATTCTTTTTCCAATGCCCTTTCTCGCGATAAAAAGCACATTCATCTTTGGCAGGCCTACCTTTAGACTTACCCCTTTTTCCAGGTTTGCGGCTTTGTGAACGACATCTTGCTGTCAATACTTCTGCAACTGTATCTCTGTGATCCTTTTTATCTTTCTTTCTGGTCTCGACGATTATACGATTGCACTACATACAGACATCAAATGTGACATCTATCCTTCCCGTGAAGCAAAGTGGTGGTGAGATGGTCATATTCATCGGAAGTGAATTCAATGACAACAATGCCTTATCTTCATCTTCAAATTTCTCATCCAAATTTAGCAAATCCGCTTAATATTTTATTAAATGAGTTCACATGGTCATTCATCGACATACCAGGTGCATACGTGAATCGATAGAGTTTCTTTTTCATATAAAGCCTGTTTTCAAGGCTTTTCTTCATATATTTTTCTTCCAATGTCTTCCATAAATTCTTTGCTGATGTCTCCCTCATGACAGAGTACTTCTGATCTTTAGCCAGACATAGGCGAATAGTACCACATGCCTGCTCTATTGATTTTTGTCCACTCCTTGTCATCCATCTTTTCGAGCTTTTCTTCTAGAGCGAGATCCGACTCTTGCGACATAAGACATCCAACACCTCACATTGCCACATACCAAAATTATTGGTACCATCAAATTTCTCCACTTCAAACTTTGCATTAGTCACAATAGTCCTTGCTGACGAAGATAACGACGACGCTTCTACCATCTTTCTTAACCTCAAGTAATCAGTGCCTTCCACAACTATTCACACTTGAAAAACAGTCTCTATGATGTTTATTTCGCGTGAATAAATGCACCAGGAAAGTTCTTAGGAGAATGGAGGGGTCACAATGGTCCCACTTAAAACCCAGACTTCTTAGACTCTTATCGTCTTGTTGACAGAACTTTCCTAGACATGCAAAAATACACACTACTTACAATAGACTATTCTCCAAGTACAAATGGTCGTATCTAGTACTGTATTTGTGAATAGTACTGTATACCCCAAGTACGAACCTTTGGCTCTGATACCAATTGTTGTGCGGAAGCGCAGGTTGAGCAGATTACCAACTAATGGTAACTGTAACTTCTAGAGAAACTTAAATGTGGTGTAAACAATTTCAAAGAAAATTGACACAATAATTTACGTGGTTCGGCGTAAAGCCTACATCTACGGGCAAAGACTGAAAGATAATTTTACTAACAAATGAGAATTTACAAATTGTGAAAAACTCACAAAACCCCAATACCCCAAAACACCCAAATGAATTCTCCTAGTACTCAAGTGGAAGCTCTCTCAACTCTCTCAATTGCTTCACTTGCAATTGCTCTCAATTGTGGGATGCCTTAACAAATGAAGAACAATAGCTATTTATAGGAATGCATGGTAGTACTATTTCACCAAACCTTTAAAATTGTCAAAGTTTGGTTGGTGATTACTTAATTTTTAGTCAAACTTTGAACAATTTACCTTTGAATAATTTTGGCCAAACTTTGAACATGTGTTTTGCCAAACTTTGAACAATTTGGCTTTGAATTTGAATTTTTCAACACTAATATCAAGCTTTAAAGCTACAAAGCCATTTCTCTTTCCTTTGTTCTGTCTAATCTTATGAAGACATTCATAACCTATAATGATGTTATCGGTTATAAGTCTATTTGGTATCAAGGCTATTTGTGTTGAGGAAATAATTTGGTGGAGAATGTGT
Organism: Murraya koenigii; assembly: GCA_025617385.1. Classification (NCBI taxonomy): domain Eukaryota; kingdom Viridiplantae; phylum Streptophyta; class Magnoliopsida; order Sapindales; family Rutaceae; genus Murraya; species Murraya koenigii. The sequence continues at coordinate 31,128,327 of CM046816.1, read as the reverse complement.
TTAAGCCTATTCGCTATAGTTTTAGCAACAATCCTATAAATCACATTACATAAGCTTATAAGCCTAAATTTAGCCACCTTTCTAGGCTTTTTAACTTTAGGAATTAAACCAATTTAGGTATGAATGAATAAGCAGCTGCAACAGCCAATTATAGAAGAGGAGATCCTTGAAGCACTTTTGCAAAAGTGCTTCACTAAAGCACCAGGGCCTGATGGTTTTCCAACTGCTTTCTACTAAAACGCACTGGAAAAGGGTAAGCACTGTAGTAGTGACCACATGTCTTCATATATTAAATGAGCAAGGTAAAATAACCCCCCTCAATCATACTCGTTTTTCATTATTTAAAATGACGAAAAAATCACATAATTTTTTTTATCGATTTTTAGCTCAATAAGTGTCTTTTAACTCACATATAATCAGGGACGGATTCAGCCCCTCCTAGACTATTATTTTTCTTTTTAACTATACCTCAAGTCTCTTCTGAAAAGACAATAAAGAAAATTTTGCTACATCTAAAAATTAAGAAACATTTATAATTTAGTGTTAAAAGTTTTATTTTAGATTTTTAGAGACCTTAGTTCAAATCTTTATAACCACACAAGTTTATTTTTTAAGATGTTTATGCAGATTTCTTCAATTTATTATTTTTAATTTAAAAAAAAATAATAAAAATTGAATATTTATGCAATTTTCCTTCAATTTATTATCATTACTTTTTAAAATTTTATTTTGGATTTATTATCATTACTTTTTAAAATTTTATTTTGGATCTTTAAAGACTTTAGTTCAAATCTCTCAAAAAAATCTCTCAAAAAAAAAAAAAAAAAAAAAAGCCAATGCGTTTAGTCCTAATATACATTTAGAAAGATACGGTAGTTATGTGTGAGTCTTTTGTATTTGTTGTAATTATCCCTGAATCATAATAATGATGAATTTAATATTGTTATATTAATTTGCACGAAATTATTTGTACAAGTGTTCGTGGTTTTATAATTATTTTTTGCGTAATGTTTCTTTAAACATATTTAAAAAAGGGTTTCTGTTGGCAACATCTTATTCATTGTTGGCATTGCTCTTTTTTTATTATTATTAATGCATTTATTTGTGTCTAAGTTTTCAAATTTTCTTAATAAATATATCTACTAATTAATTATATATATTTGTGTGTGTGATATCATGTGAAGTTAATTTACATCCTTTCAAATTGAAAGCTTGAGCTTGACATTATATGCATCCCACCAAGTTATCCATCTTTTGCTTGTCTTATCTTGAGAGATCCAAAAGCTTAATTGGAAAGAATAAGAAGATACATATTATATACTCACTCAGGTACATATAAACAAGTATGAAACAGATGAGCTGAGATTGTCATCAAATTATATTCATTCAAGCTGAGAATAATACAAAATCAAAACATAAGTACAGTAATAACCAAGAAGCACCCCTCACTGTGCCAGGGCCAAAAGGTCCCCAAAGTTGGAAAAAATATTTCAGTAAAGATAAGGACTTTCACTGAAATTTACTCCATTTCTATGCGACATGTACATAGTATCCTCGACAGTTTATGTTATTTATCTTTTGCCCACTTAAGTTTGTTAATTCTCCATTATGTCCACCCATTGAATCAAAATCTTGATTTAGCCATGCGCATCTCCCCCATCATGTGCTGTTTTCATAGCTGGAGTTGTTTGTTTGTCTGAGGAGGAGAAGCGTCTGGACGATGCTTTGCCTTCTCCCTATGATGAATTATTTTTTATAATATTCACCTGCAAAAATTTAATGCACATCATCAGTTATGGCCACAAAGAATTCATAAAACGTACATAATGAAACGACAAAATTTTGATGTCATTAACGCTTTAAAAACACTTTAAAAAAAAAAATTCTCTATATTATTTAGTATTATTATCATTGATCAAACACGCATCAAAAGAAAGAATTATACATAACAATAATTGATGTATATAATTTAAATAAAATTAACTTGATCCCTTACCATTGAAGAGGAGTAGGCCATAGGCTTGAAATATTCTGAATTTCCATGAACAACGACCAATGATATTTAGGAAGATAAGATCACTAGTGTTTTGATCATGGGAAGAAGTTTCAAGCCAATATTTCTTCTCCATATCATATTGAACTAATTTAACTGTCAAAATATTGTCACAAGTTGGGTGATTTTATAGGCACAAGAGAACAATGGTACTATGGTAAAATCTGTTTTAATACATATCTATTTTAGTAAAATACTTAATGTTATAATATCATTAACAATTGCATTTATTTTAAAGTTTAAAATAAATATATATATACTTAAATTTTAGTAATGTAGTACAAATTATTAGATATGAATTTAATGAATCATAAATATAACATTTATGAAGTATCTACAGCGCAGATCTTTATAATCTCATCTCAAACTTTGAACTTTAATTGGGATAATGTTTTAAATGTGTAATATTAATTGATATTGAAAAAAATTTCTACTTATTTAGTATATTTTATGTGACAAAAATTTTACCAATTGGTTACAACCTCTTTTAGTTTTCTAACTAGTCCAGCTAAATAAATTTCATTAAAATCTCAGGCCTCAACCGTCCGATACAAATAATGGGGATATGATTGAAATTTCAAGTGCACGTTCTATAGTATTATATTTTAACCCTTGAATTTTGGACCCAAAATCTAGCCTTCTAATATCTAATGCTTATTTAAATCCCAATTAATGTTATATTAAATAATTTTATAAATTATAAAATTAATACATAACATTTAAATTAAAATTAAAAATCAAATGTTGAAATCTTCTAAATCAAAATTTATCTTTTAACAAATGAGTGACATGATTCAAATATTAAGATCCTACGTGTTATAGTTGTATAATCCTGATAGCTTGATGATCAATGATTTGTTTAGTATGAAGAACTGAACAAAGGAATTTATATTAGACAACAAGATGAGTAAAGAGCAAATCAAATAACCAAAATATCATAATGCTACAGTACGATGAACAAAAAGTCACAAGCACTACAGCAACATATTGGATAATAGGATGCGAAGTAAATATTGAATATTTCTCACCAGATAAATTTTGTTTGAACATCTTTAATTGTAACCGAAAGGGCAAAAAAAAAAAACCATTAATTGATTTCACTAACATTAAAAAAAATTTCTATCCATCATAAAGAACATCAAAAAGCATTAGAAACAAAATTTCAGGCACAAAGTACAGTCATCACCAAAAAGGTTCTAAGCACTAGTTCCCTGAAACAGAGCAGAAACAACCTATCTATCCATGGAATGGTGATGAAGGGGTTATCCTGGTCTAGGTATTGGTGGCTCTGGTGTAAATCTGCTGGCTAGCATGAGCAGATATCATCCGGATGGAACCTCTTGCCATCAAATCCTTGATAGCCCGACGTGCCAACGATCCATTTATCTGATAGCAGACAAGGAGAATAAAACATGTATAACTCAGCGATGATTAATGAATGCATAATCAATAAAACAATTTTTTTTATTTGAAAAAAATGCATGATACAACTCTTAAAACATTGGATAATATTGAATTGAGACGTAATTACAGGTACATCAAACCTGCAACAGACTTTTTAACACAATATATGGTAATGACAAGAGATAGAAAACATAAGAGGAAGAAAATTGATTGGTTAAAACAACTGCCCTCAGATCTCATAGCTTAAGAAGCATCATATATGGCATAATGCATGGCCTTCTTCAAAACATTTACACACCACCAAACACATGGAAACAAACACAGAAACATATACATACACACACACACACAGAGTGAGGAGAAAGAGAGAGAAGAGAGAGAGAGAGAGGCGTGATTGGTGGTATGTAATGGTGATGAATAAAAAACCAAGCAACCACTCAAGTCTGTTGATTTATCCATCATCGGGCAAAATTTCAATTAAAAAACCAGAATCTATGGAATTAAGCAACTCATAAAAGAGAATAGCTCAATCATGGAACAAATATTGAAATAAGTTTAAATGGTACACAGTAAGACAGAAAACAATGTAAACATCCGTAGAAACAACTGGAAGCAAGAGTATATACTATAAAGATCCAACAATCAGAGTGGTTTTACAAAATTAGCAATCATATTATAATATACCTGAACAGACTGCAAATAATATTCATGAGATAAATCACCATATTAGTGCACCTTGCTTACAGCACATTCTGAACTAAATTGGGAATCCACATGCACATGTAAACCAGATACTACAAAATGAATTTACATATGCTGTTTATCTACTATACAACAGCATGTACCTTCTAAATTATATAAATAAAAAAATAACCAGTAAATAAATCCAAATCTACAAAGAAAATAAATAAATAAGACAAGATATGAGCTTACCCTCAATCTGTCAGATAGGATCGAAGGAGTAATAAGCTTGAACTTGGGGGCCTCAGAAAGAAGCTTGTCATAGGTTGCCTGGTCAAACAAAACCATGTTATTCACCTTCTCCTTTTGCTTTCCCTTGCTCCACTTCTGCACACCACCAAACAAAATCAAAATTAATACTCAGATTCACAAAACATCCAACACTCCCCAAAATAAACTACAAAATACAAACTGAACAACCCCGTCAATAAAAATCTCAGTTTACCTTCTTCTTCTGCTTCCCTCCACCAGACTTTGCTGGCTTCGAAGACGGAGGTGGGGCCTTATCCTTCTTCGGTGCCTGTTACAAATAACAACATAAACATCAAAAAAGTAACATATTAAACTAATAAATCAGCAGACAGGAAACTGCAGGGCATAAAATCAATTTTTAGAAAATCAAAGAATAAAATCTCACATATTGTTCAAAATGTGGCTATTATTCTTGAAAACAAGAAATTAAACTTAAATTCCCAATTCCGAAAACAAGAAATTAAACTTAAATTCCCAATTCCGAAAACAAGTTTGTTTATTTGTAGTAGATCAAAGTTATGCTATACAACTGAAAAAAAAAATGTAGAAACTTAATATATTAAACAATAACTATCTCAAAATTGATCAACTGGGTATCAGAAAAATCGCCAAAAAAGCAATTTTCATAAATGTACCTAACGCATCTATGAAAAAAAGGGGAAAAAAGATTTTTGCTCACTTAATTATCTTTCCTTGTCTATGATTTTAGTAGGAAATAAAAGGCGAAACGAATAAGGGCTTGAAGTTGGGTTACCATTGTGCTGCTTGACGGAGTTGCAGAGAGAGGTTTCGGAATGAAGAGCAGATGCGGCAGCACTAAAGATAAATGAACAGAAGAAATAAACAAATATAGGGTTTGGCGAGCTAGGGTTTTGATTCGCCTTCACTAACATGCGCCGGGGCGATAAGCACTCGCTTAGTTTGAGTGTTTGGACATGATGGGGAAGAATAATCTTGTCTTTGGCTTAGTTCTATCCTAAAACTGATTACAAAAACAAATTGTGGCAACAATGAGTTGCTATTAATTTTAAAAAAATATACATTATATATAAATAAATACTAAATGCAAGAAACAATGTTCGTTAATATTTAATTATTTTGATTTTGAGATGATATTAAAAATTTTGAAATTGACCCTTGGATAAGCCTAACTCAATCTAATATGTACTTACACGAGTTAGAATTAATTATATTTTTATCAACCCACAACTTGTATGGGTTTAGTAAATTGAGGGACTACTTGACTCAGTGCCCACCTCTAGAGATTAATAATGATGATGTGTAATAATCATAAGTGTTATGAATTATATTTAACAATCTTATTTAAATAGTATACTTTTATAGATCGATAAAAAACTAATTGGAGAGACAAACCATTTTCACTCTACGTGATGTTAGTTGATATAATTGGAAAGGAACAAGCAAGTATAAAGGGGCAAAAATGTCAATTTATACAACTTACAAAGGAAATCAAGAATAATGTTCTGTGTCAACATACTAATATTGAGCACACATTTATACATCAAATTAGGAAAAGGTCGAGATTATAAGATAGGGCCACTTACAACAATGCTGGAAGGTATATATTTTAGCAAATATACTTTCAATTAGTTAAAAATATGAATATGAGTGAAATTGCTGACTAAGTCGCAGTAGCGAGGCTTTTGAGTGGATAAAGAACTGAGTGAATCAAGCTCAAGCTCTAATTAATTATGATAGCCATTTCACATCCTCTTAAAATGGCATGTGCAATTGTCATGCATGAATGAGTACCCTTTGAGTATTGTGGAGCATCAAGGGCTTAGGGATGTTACATCTTCCCTAAATCAATTATTGAAGCCAGTGTCTCGAAATACTATGAAGAAGGAGATTTTGATCATGTATGAGTGTGAAAGGTCCAAATATATTAAGTGTGTTGGAGCAAACTCAAGGTAGAATCACAATTACAACTGATATATGGACTGTAGAAAATCAAACAAAAGCATATATGACAATCACCGTACACTTTATTGATGCGTAGTCAAATTTGGATTAGTGCTCTTTGTGGCTCTTTGTGGAGGCATATGATTTACATTTTAATTTTTATTTATTTAACTTAACTAATAACTAACTTGTTTTTTATTTTCATTTGTATTTTTAATAGTTGTGACATCTACCTCACCAGCATATGCCAAGATTCTTGATAAGGAGCCAGAGATTGAAACAAATATAGAGGGAGGTATATAGTTTTAATTTATATTATTTTGTCAAGTATTTGCTAAGTTGAAATTGTTAAAACATGTTTAAATTTTCTTTGTTTATCTTGTTATAGGTTTATGAAGAATCTTAGAATATGCATCAATGGTGATGGTTACTGAGAAGCTATTGCAAGTTTATGTTAGCTTAGCATTATTTTAATTTGTCTTGTAAAATTTGTTCATTTGTAATTTTATTTTTAAATTAGTATATTCAAAATTACTATTTTTTTTTTAAAAGGGGACCCAAATATTAAAAATTATATTTTTTTTGAAAAAATTAAAAGGGATTATATCCTCGAGTTTAATTTTTATTTATAAATTTATGTTTATCACTTAAACTAGGTATTTTAAGAATTAAAATTAAATAGAGAAGTTATAAGAATTTTAAAGGAGTATTAAAGCTCTACTTATTAATTATACTGTATTTAAATCTTTTACTAGGTCAATTTTTAAGTCCATTTCTTATTGAAAATTTTTGTTGGACTTATTTTTAAATGGATTCTCGTGTGCTTATTATTTTTAGTATTTTGTAAGAGTGGAGCTTCTTTTAATACTAGAAATACAATTTTCTTCTTAAATCTCATATGGGTGGAGTTATTTGTACTTTTTAAATTATTTTGAATACTCTATTACTCCATACAATCGTGTGTTAAATTAAAAAACATTTTCTGCACTCTTTAAAATAAAAAAATCTTACTTAAACTAGTTAAATTAATTTACTCAAAACACCAATCAAACTCTTTAGCACATCGAAAATAAATTAATAACAATTTAATATAAATAATATTGGGATCAAATTATGCTCTAAATAAATTTTTTTAACATAAATTTTAGTTATTATTTTTTGTCTATTAAAGAATATGTTCAATATTGATTTCACTTTTACTCCCAATTTTTATAACCTAACAATTGAAAAAAAAAAATCCATTTGGCGGCAAAAAAAAAAAAAATAGAAGAAGAAGATGAAGCAGTCAAAGAAAGAGAATAAGATTAATAGAAGGAAGAAGAAGAAAAAAAAGACAAAGAAGAAGGATAAGACTACAAAAAAAAGTACCTTTTTTTAAATCAAAAAACAAAAACATATACAAAATATTTTAAAAGTATTTACTTTTTGTTTAACTAAATATTATTAAAAGATTGGAAATAAAATTTAGGATTTATGACAAGACAATTATATATTTAATACAGAATGTGATTATGAATATTTAGAGTAATTATATTTTGTTAATTTGCAAGAGAATCTTTATTAGTAATTTATATGATGAGTTTTTTTATAATAAAATAATTTATTAAAATAAGAATGTTTAGAGTAATTTTTAGAGTACAAATAACTTCACCCATCTCATATATGTTTGTTTATTTATTTATTTTCCAATTTCCTCACTTTTAAAACAAAATATAGTCTTAATAGTTAATTCACTTATTTAGAGTGCATTTGGCACATTATATTGTATTATGTTATATTACATTATTTTAATATAAATATATTATATTAATATTGTATTATAATAATATTGTATAATATTTAGTGTTATACTATATTGTATTAATTTTATTTATATTATGTTTGATGTTATATTGTGCTGTATTATTTTTTATAATTAATTTAAATTATATATTTAAAAAATAATATTTATTATTTTTTTTTATTAGAAAAATATATTAATTTTTTTTTCATTTTCTTCTCTCTTCTTCTTCGTTGTTTTCTCTTGTTCTTTTTCTCCTTTCTTGTCTTCTTCAGTTCATTTTCGTTCTTTATTTTTTTTGTTTTATCCTCTTTTACTTCTTCTTGAAAAGATTGAATTTGAAAGCAGGGGATCTGATCATCTTCTTCTGGTGGGCACTTTTCTTGATGATGCCTTTGTTGTCAACATCAAAATAATTTGAGAGCTTTCTTGGAGTTACGAAATGATCCAAATTCATGGGTCTATAAAGTGCATGGAATCAATCGAGACAAAATTGAGCTTTGAGAGTAATCGAAATCGAAGGCAAAATTGTCAGAAAACTTATAGAGGAGTTCTTTCGACTTTCACGTTGATGAGCAATTCCTTTTCTTCTTCTTCATCTTTGTAATTGAAAAAATTACAAAATTTTCTCAATTTAAACTTTTTGTTTTGTTATGCAATGCGAAGCGGCGTAATCACGACCCCTCCCTCCGTTTTGATTTATGTGGTTTTGACTGCATTACTTTTATAAATTAATACAATACCGTGTCAAATGATTTTAAAGCCAAACATGTCTTGGTATTAAATTAATGTGAATAGTATTTTTATCTTATATTATGCGAAGTATTGCGGACTATCAAATGTGCTGTTATAGTTAGGGGTAGAAAAATATTTGATGGTCTTAATTCGGTCCAAACTCGAGTGATTTTGAAGATTAGACCAGGTCGAGTTTGAGTATCACTTAATAAATTTAAAATTTAGATTTTATAAAAAAATATTATATAAAATATTTTATTTTAAATAATTATATTTTTTAATATATTTATTCAATATATTTAAAGTTCATATTTTTTGTTTAATTTTATTTAAATAAATTTAAAAATTATAAAATAAATAAAAATATATTCATAAATATAAAAATTTAAATTTTATATATATATATATAATCCAAACTTAAAATGTTTGGAAAAAAATTAGGCCCAAAATAAGTTCAGGTCAGGTATTAAAATATCCGAATTCTCAAAAGTCTGAACTGGGTCTGAGTATGGCCAAATAGCTTTTTTGGGTGGTAACTCTAATTTAAAATAAACACATATAACTTTTAATTTAAAAGTAGTCTTCAAGTATGAGAATAGTTCATTAAAAAAAAAAGTATGAGAGTACGGAGTCTGTAAGAAAAAGAAAAGAAATAAAGAGTTTTACAAAGAAAATAAATAGAGAATGTGTGGATTTTACGGAAGAAAGAAATAGTTGAGTTCAATTAGAATTACGATAGGGTTATTTCAATTTATTAAATTATTTAATAAACTTATTTATTAAATAAATTTACCCTCAAAATTTAAAATTTTATCACATAAATACCTAATATACTCGACATTTTACTCATTAAATTCATTTATAAACACATTAAATTCTTCTAAAAAAATTGGTTGAATATAAGTCAACTAGATTCTTCTGAAAAAAAGAAAAAAAAAAGGTTGGACAATTTTTAATACAATATAAAGGGATACCTCTCTTAAATTGCAAACATTAAAGTGCACAGAGAAGACTTATATAATTAAACGAAAAACAAGAGAATCAAGTAAAATTTGTCTCTTATTTCTTTGAAATACTAAGAGTTAAAATATGTTATGGTTATAAAAAAAAAAAAAAAAAGATGAGAGATGATTGTTCGAAGGTATTTAAAGTTGATTTAGAAAAGACACCAAAAGAAAATCTCTAAGGACAAGAAACCACTTTTCTATACTGAAAAGAAAATATTTTTAAGGAAAGACATTAAAATATTTGTTTGTTTGTTATTTCACATGCATATAGAGGTTACTTATAGGTTTTGAATCTATCTCTCTATAAATTTTAAATATGAAAACAAAAAATAAAAATCGAATGTAAATAAAAAAATTTCATACCTGTTCATGATTTAAATTATTATTAATATTGTTTTGTTCTTCTATAGAATTAATATCCATCAAATCAATAACAATCAATTTTGTTACTTCGAATCAAATCACATATGCCGATTTAATAAAAATATATGACTTGATATAAGAATAGCACTTCTTAATTGATTAGGGTTTAATGAAAATATGATTATGGTTCAATAAAATAATGTTGAACATAAAACTTGGTTCAAAGAGTAAAAATTTTATTTTTTTTATTTTTATTCATATTCTAATGTCTATAACTATAATTTAATTTAGAGATATTTTGATCATAAAAAATATTTTCAAAAATAGATTTATTTAATAATTTGATGGTTTAAATAACCTACCACCAATAGGATTATATAATTGTCTATAAATAAAATTACATAAAGAAAGGGCTGTTTTGAGGATAATAGACGGGTGTGAATAGCATTATTGGTTTTGGGGTAGAGTCAATATTTTTTTTTTAAATAAAAATAAATTCAATAATTAAAACGAAGGAAGATTGTTCGATTCTTATCTGGCGAGTTCTTTTTAATGAAATGTACACAGTGGCAGCGAATACTTCCCTTTTGTAAATCGGACGGCGAGTATCCTCTTTCCCCTAAATCTGACCAAGCGGGTCCACTTTATAGAACCCCATCAAAGTTCAAACCCTATACTGTTTAGCAACCAAAACAAAACCTGCCCATTTCATTTCTCCAATACACAAAAGCTGAAAAGCTCTCTCCGGGCATCCAAAAGTAAGCAAATTAATTTTAATTTGCTTCCATTTTATGATATTATCTGGCAAATTAGTAAGCTTTTATGCTCGAATGTCTATGGATTCATATACTACGTCAATTATTCAATTTTTTTACCGTTTGGTTATTGATTGTTTGCACATTTGGGGTTTTGATTTTCGATGCCTTGATAGGTTAAGGTATTATTATTTGGGCTTCTGATGCACAATGTTAATTGCCCTGTTCGAATTTTTGCACAATGTTTGAATATGATTTGACAATCTGTTACCTATTTCTATAATCTTGTATAGTAGAGAGCTGTAAGGATATTTTATATGTTTTTAGGACAGTGGATGTCGGAGAAATGCTTTTCTTTCTTTTGCTTGTGGTTGGAACAAACTCTTTTAGTTGATTAAGAGACTATTGTTGGAGGGTTTATTGTTTTATATTTTGTTGACAGGGATTTTATGATCACCATCATGGCTTCAAGGATTGCTGTAAGAAATGTTTCTCGAAGGTTCTCGAGCAGTGGCAAAGTACTGAGTGAGGAGGAAAAAGCTGCTGAGAATATTTACATCAAAGTAATGTTTATACAACTTTTGATGTGTACATGCGTGTTTTCAGTTTCAGTCTGTTTTTTATCCTTTTGCTGTGATTTCGGTCAGTTTCATTTTTATATGAATGCTGTTACTTGATGCAAACTTAGATTTTTACATGTGCTAATATTGTGATAAATTTGATTGTCTAGTTTGATCTTTATTCTTACCTTAAGTCCTTTTCACCATTATGTTGTTCTATTATCTTTCTAGTGTTTCATTTGCTTGATAGGATCTGTTGTCCTCCTAAGATTATCTTGTTCCTGAATCTGTCAAATAAAGGTGGGGTTTATCAATCTCATGGACCAATATTGTTTTATATTATTGTCTTGAAGTAGGCAATCTGACTGAAAGAAATAGAGTTTGATTATGGTCTTCTGGTCTTATGGGCCTATAAGGGGGCAAGTACTATGATCCTTATGTAAATATAACTCAGAAATTTCCTCAACATATGGTTCTACAATAAGTCTATATAGGCTTGTTATTCTGATAAGGAATTAACTGTTATGGATAGTCGGAATAGTCGCTTGCTCAAGTTAAGTGAATATCCCTTCATAGTAGATCAGAGTTTTGGTATAGGATACCAGCCATATGTTGTCCAACAATACCTTGTGAAATTATGTTTACAACTTCTTCAACTTCACTTTTGTGAGCATGAAAAATTATCAATGGGATTGAAATTGTGATTCTATGCTTGAATTTTCTAATGTTTCTCCTTTTTTTTTTTTAATATGAGTGAGGTTATGGACGATAGCTTGGGATGTCTGCCTGCTTATAGTTTTGTGATATCAATGTTTTACTAAATACTTCTAATCTTGCAGAAAGTTGAGCAAGAGAAATTGGAGAAGATGGCACGCAAGGTATGATCACACTATATTTCTTTATTATCTGTTTTCAGATCTTAGTAGGCTGTATTTCATGTCTGAGATTATGCAAGCTTTTGAGCAGCATCGTTAGTCGTAAGTTTCATTCATTGAGCTTCATCAAGAGATGATCTTATGGGGCAAAGTGGGGAAGTTTGTTGCTGCTTATTGAAAGAGAAATGAGATATTAGAAAACTTTGTTAAGTAATTAAGGTATTTCACCTGCCCAAATATAGGTTATGACATCCCTTGATCAGCCAGAGCTTTAGGAGTGTCTCTATTGACATTAACTTTTTATTGTAAAATGGGTTTGCTGCTAGTTTCTGATGAAACCTTTGATTGAGAACATGCAGCAATTCAACTTGCTCCAACCAACTGTAAGGCCACCAATATGTGGATTATGAGTGAGAATGACAGTTTATAAGAATGAAATTAGAGAGAGGAGAAAGATAACAGTGGAAGGCAGGTGTTGGCGGGAAGTAAATGTATATAGAAATATGAACATGTGTTGATGCATAAATGAAGTTTTGAAGTGTAAATATGATGGAATTTAAGTGTTTGAAACATGTCAGTGTCATAGCTACCACTGTGGCATAAAGTATAGGAGTGGTGTGGTAGAGTGGGCACAATTAGAGCTCTTTGTTGGGATATCTTTTTTATTGAAAACTATATAAAATCTGGTAAAAAAAGGGTCCTAGGTATGAATATTTGAGGTGCTTCATATTCTCAGTGTCTCTTGCCTTCCTTCACTAAGTGCATCATTGCGTGTGCATGTTTATTATAGCTTTAATTTTAACAGAACATATTTGCACTCTTGCTGAGCTCTAGTTGATCGTCGGGTTTTCATTCCACAAAACTCAATTTGCTTGGACTAGTTGTATGATATTTGCCTAAACCCATGATTAATTGATTATTTTCAGGGACCCAAGCCAGAAGAGACACCTGCAGCTAGCTCAGGGTCGGGACCTGAAGCCAAACCAACCTCAGCTGCTGGAGCACCTACTGAGAAAGTATCAACTGACCAGTACCGTAACTATGCAGTTATAGCTGGTGTCATAACTGGTGTTAGTGCTCTCGGATGGTATCTCAAATCAAGCAGGAAGAAAGAAGAAGTACAGGACTGAAATCAATATGCTCAATATAGATAATGAGGACCATGGACGACATTCTATCTACGAGAACTGCATACTACTGAATTCACACAGTACTTGGAAATAAATAAAACTTGGATTACTATTGACCCCGTTTTGCTTGTAATATTTCTCTTTTGTTTCACCATTTACTGGCTGAATTCCGAGTCTGGTTTTGGTGTTACCAGATAACTTTTTGTTAGTAAAAATTCTCTTGATTCAGTGCGCTTATTATTTACCCAGATAAAAAATGCCTTTGCTAGTGAATGGATGAAAATCTTCAGAAAAACATTTAATAAAAGGGAAAGCCTAAGTTACATTCCACGTGACTTACAATGACTGGAAAATATTAAATAGTATTCTAAAACAATTGACTAATTGTGAAAATAACATTAATAGAGTTAAAAAAATATTATTAATCTTAAAAGAAGAAAAAAAAATTAAAACACAAAGTAGAAAAATTAAAGATAGAAATAACACATGTAAGTAAGTAAGAAAAAGAGAAAAAAATTATAGAGATATAAAATAATAAAATTTAATTTGTTTAAAAAGTTTGAAATAGACCTTTCACATAAACTATAACCATGAAGTTTTGATGAATGGTTTATGAATAATAAATACCCGAAAATAATAAAAGATATTAAAAATTTAAAAGAATAATTTGAAGAAAAAATAGATAAAGGTAAAGAAAAAATAGAAATCAATAAAGAAAGTAGTTCTGTATAATAGATAAAGAAATAGAAGAGCTTACGGAAATCTTCTTTGAAATAAATTTAAGTGATTTTCAAGATTTTGAAAATGAATATAAAATAAAAATGAATACCAGCGGTGAACCAGAAATGAAACCAAATATACCAGAACATAGTACTTCTTATAAACAAAGTAATAAAAGAAGAAGAAATAAATATTTCTATGAATATATACCTTCAAATAGAAATCATGGAATTCATATTATAACCTTAAAGATAGTGAATTATCACAAATAAGTAATGCAGGAGCATTTTTAGATTTAGATTGTAGAAAATATTCACAAAAAACCTTAGTAAATTGGGGAATACAAATGAGTTTATTCTTTATGTATAATGGACATAAAGATATTAGAATATAGAAACAGAAGATCAAAAAATAAGTATATTTACCGAAATACTAATAGCAAGTTTTGTAGAAAATCTTTTTAGTTTTGGTGGCAATGATTATCCCTTAATGTAAAAGAATTAATAATAAATGCAACTAAATTATGATTTTTAAGGAGAAAAGAACAAGAAATAAAAATAATTATCAAATATATTTCTAATGAATTTTTAGGAGAAATATAAACAAGAAAATAGAGAACAAGAGTTAAAGGATGAAAAATTAGGAAATATGTTGAAATTAATAAATCTAAACATATGCAACATGTGTTATGTGAAAGAATACACTTGTGAATTTAGTAAATATTATTATGTCCAATATTATAGTAATGAAGATTAAAATATATATCTTAATTTATATTATTCAAAATTATCATTTCCTTGAAATACATATTTTATAAATGAATATAAAAAATATAAAGCAATAAATCCTATGCCCGAGACATTAGGAGCAAGATTCAGATTTTAAATTAAAGACTAAGTGAAATATGTATGTAAAGAAATATAATTAAAAGAAGTAGAGCAATTGGAGACATATGTTGTTACAAGATAGAGATGCCAACATAATGGGGATGTCAAATCCCATATAAAAAACATAAAAGATATACTAAGTTAAGAAGAAAAAAGTATAAAAAATATAAACACTTCAAGAAAAAATATATTAAGCCTCATAGAAAATTCTATAAATGAAAATATAAAAAAACAAAGGAAACAATTTGATAAAAATAAATGTAAATGCTGGAATTGTGGAGAAATAGGATATTTAAGTACAAAATGTACAAAAAAAGAAAGTTATAATTTTAGAAAAAAGAATTTAATAATATAAAAGATGAATTAGAACTAATAAGTGATTTATTCGAATACGAAGGAAGAGAAGTATACATGTCAGAAGAAAATATAACTAGTGAATCAGATGAATCAGAATAAAGAAAAAAAAAGTTAGTAATACAGTAGAAGAAAATAAAGAAATATATGAAATAGAAAAAGAAGAAAATGTTAATAGATAGAATTTAGTCGAACCTTTGATAAAAATAGGTACAATAAACTCTTAAAAATAAAATTAGAAAAGGTAGACTATGGAGTTTTACATAAGTTAAGAGATATATTTAAAAGAAAGAAAATAATATTACATGAATATTATAAACAGGAAAAAACAATAACAATAACTTAAGCTGAAAAAAATATAAGATTAAGTTTAATAAATAAAAGGACAATTAATTTAACCCTTAGAAAAATAAAAAAGGAATAAATTAGAGAAAAGATACGGTATGTTTATCTAGCAGAAATTTAAATCTTAGTAAAATCTCTGTTCAAAGAAAGAATAGATAATCCAATAATGTTATCGTTACACGATCAAAGATTTAATAATCCAATAGTAGGATATTTGGGAACCATAAAAAGAAATTTATGTTATACTAAGTTATTATTTACATGTCATCCAAAATATTGTGTTCATATAAAAAATAAAAATATAGATGAAATATTAAGCCTTCATTTTAAGCTATTAAAAGACAATTTAATGAAAGAAGGAAATAAGTTAATGACATTCCATTATTCAACCCTATATAGTTTTTGCAACTCAAACTATAGATAAATATATAATAATAAACCATTAACAAAAATTAATAAAGAATGTGAAGACATAACTACTTTGATTGAACAAATGGTATAAGAATTAGAATACCTATAAATTATAACTTAAGTATTGATGATAAAAAAGAAATAATAAATACAGAAAACAAAGAATCATCAATTATCCCTATAAGCTGTAAAGGCAAAACATTAGTAAGAGGAAGTTCATCAAATCAAAATTATCATATACAAAAAATAAACAGTTAATCAACAACTCGACAACAGGAGTGATGAAAATATCATGACAATATTTTGATGGATTAAATTATAAAAAGGCTCATATATTATAATAAATACTATAGCTAGTCATAATCACATGAACCATTATAAAAATAATAGATTAATAATAAAAGAAATAGATGTACCCTATGAATAAGTGGATTTCAATGGAATCAAGCATATATGTAAAAGAAAGTAAAAGTACCAATAATAATCGAAGGAATAAGAATAATAGTAACATGTTTTATAGATTCAAATATATATAACAAAAATAATATATTATTAGGTAATATTTTTTAGAAGATTTATAATATTATAAAATTAAAAAACACGGTATAACATTATCCTTATAAGGAAATGAAATCTTTTGCAAGAAATGGTAAATAAAGTATACCTTAAATATTCTATGTCAGTATATATTCAAGTTTATACAATTGAAAAAGATATACATACTTGTGCACTAATTAATACAGGTGGTGAAATAACTATAATAAAAACATTTCTCTCCAATAAATGAAAACCAAATGGTCAAATCAAGATAACTGAAATTATTGGTGATAAACAACAAGTAAGTTGTACTGTTCAAAAATATGAAATAATTTTAGGAAGTAAAAATAAATCTATCTATCATATATATAAATATGATCATATGGATTGTGATATACTTATCGGGAATGACTTTTTACAACAATTTTAATATTGTCAACAAACATTATTTTTAATTACTCTAAAAACTCCTTGTAACCATATTCTTCGCATTCCTTGAGAATTTGGACCATTCAGAGTTCAGTCAGGTCAGCATGGTGAAAAATATGAAAATTATTATTTAATACAAAAAGGATAAATATATAACATAAGCTTAGAAACTATTAAACAACAATTAAAACAAGTCTATAGTGAAAATCTTTTAGCACTATGGAAACCTGATCACCTCAAAATAGAATTAATAGAAAATAAAATAATTAGGGTAAAACCAATAATGTATACAATAGAAGATAAAGAAAAATTCAAAATCCAAATAAAAGAATTATTAAATTTAAACTTAATACAACACAGTAACAGTCCCCATAATAGCTCTGCTTTTATGGTAATGATAAGAACCGAACAATCAAGAGAAAAAGCTATAATGGTAATAAATTATAAAGAATTAAATAAATACACTAAATTCGATGGATATTTCCTACCAAATAAAGAAGTATTAATAAATTTAGTAGAAAGAAAAATTATTACTCTAAGTTTGATCGTAAATCAGGATTTTGACAGATAATAATGAAAAAAAAAAGAGTATAGGTTTACTGCCTTTAGTACACCACAAGGATATTATGACTGGTTAGTAATGCCTTTTGGTTTAAAAAATACCCTACAAATATTCCAAAGAAAAAATAGATAAAATATTCAAAGGAAATAATCATATTGTAGTCTAAGTAGATGATATTTTAATAATATCGAATTCATTAGAAGAGCATAGAGTACATTTAAAAGATTTTGTAAACAAATGTATAAAAGGAGTAGTATTATCAGAGAAAAAAGTATTAATAGAACATAAAAAATAGAATTTTTAGGTATGATTCTAGACAAAAATGAAATAAAATTACAAAGTCATATTGCAAGAAAAATAAAAGATTTTCCTAATAGATTGGAAAATAAATAATAAATCCAAAAATTTTTAGGATGTCTAAATTATGCAGAAGGGTTTATAGAAAATTTGTCAAAAAAAAATATCCTCTAAAAATTATTGAGAAAAAATAATACAAAAGGATGGAGTGAAGAACATACACAAACAGTAAAAGAACTTAAGGAATATTGTAACAACTTACCAAAATTAATATTACGAGATAAAAAAATAATTTAATTTTACAAACTGATGCCTCTGATTTATATTGGGGAGCAATACTTGAAACTGATTTAAACGAAATTTATAGATATACTAGTGGAACCTTTAATAAAGTCTAAATAAATTATCCAGTCCATGAAAAGGAGTTATTAGTAATCTATAAGGGAATAAAGAAATTTTCATTATTTTTATTACGAAAGAAATTCATTGTCGAAACTGATAATACCCAAATTAATTCTTTAATATATAAAAATTTGTCAAATAAGCCACAATATAGAAGGTTGAACAGATGGTAAGCATATTTGTCTTATTACAATTTTAAAATTGTAAATATAAAAGGTGTTAACAACTTTTTAGTAGATTTTCTCAGTAGAAACGTAGAGTTTGCTTAGTAAGCATGAAGAAATAATAATAGATCTGGAGACAGATCTTGCAGATCTTGAAGAAGTTGTAAGCATTTTTGGCAGTTTTGTAAACAATCTCAAACTCTCTATAAAGAACTTAAGAGAAAAGTTTGAAGAAAGTAAACCTATTGGTTGGGAAATCAGTAAATCCTGAAGTAAATTCTCCAAGTGAAAGTACTGGTGGATTCCACCCACATGGAAAAGCTATTTGTGATGATGATTATGTACAAATTTCATTAGGTAAAAAAGTAATAGCAGTAAATTCTAATAAACCTCTAATAAAAGACCGTACTATTGCAGCTTTAAAAAGAAAAATTTAGGAGGAATCGAACAAGTAAATCTCCTACAAAAAAAAAAAAGAATATAGAAGTTTTTCTAAATATATCTACAGTAAAACATAGTATTCAGAAAATTGTTTCATAAGTAATGATAAATACATATACTCAAGAGTTATATGTATACAAGAATTAGATCCAGAATTTGTTAAAAAATTATCAGATTTTGGAAATCTTAATATGATATATCCAGATATAAACTTGAATGAATTATTTTGTTTCGATCTTATGCTTGTAAGCAAAATAAGTAAATATGCTCAGAAGAAGAATGTATGCTTGAAGTTTTATACTGTAAGTCCATAATACGATGATGAAGAAGAGTATGAAGCCATCCATCTTATCAGCCTCAACATTGTAATCAATAGCTTCAATTTGGAAGTAGGCCAGAGTAGAAGTAAAGAACCTATCTTCAGCAGAGAATGGACTGGGTATAGAAGAGCTGCTGGAATAACAGTCATAAGATACTTAGCTTCAAATTCGTATGAAAGAGGGTATAAAGTCCTCATACAACAGGACAATTTTATTCTCTGTACATAAGGTATAGGTGTCAGCAGATCAGGAGTGCTAGCCAGCTTCGTATCTGATATCAACAACCACCACATCCTAAGTAAACCCATTATAAGATGTATAGTATGTGAAAAGATAGAAAACTTGGCGTGCATCTCATAAAGATATGTAAAATTTTTCAAAAAAGCATGTAGACCTTATGTCGGCTATCATAATGTAAACTTTCCTTAGTCAAAAAAGGAAATGGCCCAAGGTTGGGCAGGATAGAGATAAGAGATAAAATTTTATTATGAAATCTTATCACTTTAGAGTTTTTTTGTACAAAAATGTAACACATGTAGACTTTATCAAATTTTAAAATCCTTTATACGGAAATAATAGAGAAGAAGACCATAAAAGGTCATTTGAAATAATCTGAGAGCATTTAAAATATTCAAGTCTATTTTCAAGAAATGTCCAAATAAAAACTCTCTATCCAAATCATAAAATAAAAATTATAAACATCAAAACCTTTAGAATAGAGAAAGAAACCTGAAACCTAAAAATTAACTGAAACTTTAAAGGTTCAAAAAGACGCACAGTGATCCCGTTTGCAGAGGTCATTATGCCGACATAGCCAGAGTGGCAATTAAGACAGTTGGAGCATAACTGTAGGGAAAAGGTGATTAGTTAACATGACTAAGAAGTTCCAGGAGGTCTGAAGGTATAGAGATAATAATTCTGAACTTATATCTGTTGGTGGAGATTGTTGTTGATTGAAGTTTTATTGAGGAGGAGAATTATTTTTTATGGAAAAAAGATAATAATATAATATATTCTATTGAAAGTATAAATTTTGAAAACATAAATCAATTAAAACAAATAGCCAATGAATTAAATAATAAAATACAAATACTAAGTTGGAACCTAAACCCAGAAAATATGGATAAAAGATTTGTAAACCAAGTATAATTAATTATGGAAAAAAGAATCTTTGGACAAATAAAAGAAATTATAGAATTTAATATATATATATATATAAACCAGTAATGTAAATTGGGTAGCTGATTCTAATTGTACAAAAATGGCCTTTGTATCCTGGTATAACAATTCACGTACTTGATTTTTAAAAAATGAAAGAATATCATGAAAAACTTTGTAAACAAATGGGTATGATAAAGAAAAAATGGTTAAATGAAGAAACAAAAATTATATATAATAATGAACAATTAATAATATGATTTAAATACAAAAAATATTAGTATAATAGTATGATATTTAGAGTAAATGATTTCATAACAAAATCTGAATTATAAGTAGTATTCAATATCAATATACCTATAGATTTAAAAAGAAAAATAATACAAAACATAGAATAGGAAAATTTTAAAAGCTTAATAATACAAATCTTTGTAGAAAAAGTCATAAAAGACTTAATGGAGATATACGAAGATTTTAGTATATTTAATATAAATAATTTTATATAAAATATCACATAATTTTTAATTCATGATCTGTTAAATTTTGTTTAAATTTAATTAAAAGGCTAGGCCGCACACAGAATGGTATCAGAGCCATGACCCTAAATTCTATACAATAAATAGTAGACTCATTGTATATTTTAAAAACAGAAGATAAAATTGAGATAAAAAATTTAATTAAACAGATTAATGAAAATAAAGATATAAGAAAAGTAGAATTAGGCTTAATATAAGAAATGAAAGAGAAATTTAAAAATACAAAAAATAACATACAAGAAAGTCTAAGAGTATTAGAAATAAAAATAAAATTCATAAATGAATTTAAAAAATTTTTAATATCTTAGTTCAAAAAAGAAATATCATGAATAATCTGCATCAATAATTTTTAGCACAACAAGCAGTAGAAAGAACATAAGAATTATATTTATACATAAACCATATGTTTCTTAGATGAAAAAATAGAATAGATTTATATATTAATCTGTTAAATTAAAAAATAGAATCTTTAAAATTAAAAAGAAGGATATTAATAAATATAGGACAACCAGTTTATAGAGAATTTATAAATTTATGAATTTGATCATCATTTATATTTGTATAAAAAAATATAAAAAGTTTTAGATAGAATAAAAAATAGGTGTAGAAATGATGGAATAAGAAATTATCAATTATAAAATCAAAAGAGATAAAAAAATTTAATGAAATTAACTCTACAAAAAATAAACAAAAATAAGTTACATAAACAATGCGCTCACTAAAATTATTACAAACAAATACAAATTATCATGCATTGGCGATGACAGCCGACGGCAACTCTTTTAGTATTAAATTTGAAGTATCCAAAATGCAAATGAATAATATATTCTTGTTCTTTCTTTCCTTGTCAAAACGCACACAGTTCAATTAGTTAATTGGAAAAATAAAAATAAAAAAGAACTGAGACCTGAGTAAAAAGCTCAATCTTGTGACAAAACGAGGTTACTTTTAATTGGGCCATCAAATCAAATCTTGGTTGGTTGCTCAGGTATTGGCATCTTGTCTGGGAAGAAAAAATGGATAATGAAAAGAGAGGTGAAGTGGTGGTGTCAGCGCTGCAATTCGCTTGCACCGATGATGTATCTACTAATCTTGCCACCGCTGAAAGGTCACACTTCTTAATCATTTTTCCTTTCCCTTTTTGGGTTTTAAAGTTTTCGTTTCGTGGAATCTTCAGTGTCTTTTAAAATTATTTTCAACTTATATGTACTTGAAGTGATGGAAGAATTTGCTCTAGATTTTGATTCATAACCAGACCCAGAAACATCATTTTCTTTTTAACCATGTCTTATAAGTTCATGGGGGTCTCACTAACAATAACCAATCTGTATTGAGGAGCCAAAACGATTGTTCTTGCACTGATAATCCATGTTTTTCAAGTTTATCTTGCACATTCTACCCTGAAGCTGCTAGTTTTTGACTAAGCAGTTTGATGTTGGTAATTTAGTGGGCTGATGCACTCAGCAAGTCAGCAAAAGTGGATAATTTTGATCCAATAGCAGTAATTATCAGAAAGAATATGGAATTTATGTAGCATACCATTTGAAAGTTATTTGCATTTGGTATTTTCATATTTGCTATTTTAAGGCCAGAGTTTTCAGCAGTTTCGTTTTCTTTGATCATTCAAGCTTTCATCCACTGAATCATGCTATGTGTGTGCCTGTACGCTTTCCTGTGCATGCACACGTGTGATTATATAGGTTTATATTGGTGGATCTTTTAAAAGTACTGATTCGGGCAACACAACCCTTCACTTTTTTCGCATTAGACAGGTTCAATTTGTACATTAGTTTTGGGGACTGATGTCAGGCATTAATTATCAAATAAGAGAGATTGATCAATTGATTTACACACTTCTACTTTATATAAGTTTTCCTGTGGATAGAATTCTCTTTAAATTTCTATTCGCCACCAATTAGCTGCCCATTATGTTTTTCCATTTAACATTCCATGATATCCTATGCAGGCTGGTCAGAGCTGCTCATGGAAAAGGTGCAAACATAATTCTTATTCAGGTAATTGTTTTTATCAAAGTACACATTGCATCCTTCACTTTCAGGATCAATGTCATTGAGACTATGTAAGACTGAATGCATATTTGAAGCCACGCTGTGTGTACCTTGAATGTAACAACATTTGTTTTCTTTCACAGTTGTTAATTCTTACGATCCCTGTAACTCCAAACAAATCCATGTATTTTGCAAATGCTAGATATATGAAATGACAAAAACAAAGGCATATTCCTGAACACATTGTATATTGTCACTGAAGGCATTGTATCTGATGTATGAACAGCATTTATATGGTTCAGACGATACCATTGTTGCACCTAGTTGCAACATAATATACAAAGATATTTTCTGCTGCTGGCCTATTTTTTTCCCCTTCAATTGAAGATTTCCATAAGAACCAAGGCCCTAATAAGTAAGTCGGATTATCCATTGTCAGAAAGATAAAGGAAGGGTCTCCGTTGTTTCATTAGGTTTGCCATGTAACTAACAGTGGAATAAATTTTTCTTATGACTCATGTTTTTACAGTTGCATCTTGATATTGCTAGGCTTACATGATTGTTTTTCTATGTGTTTCACCAGGAACTATTTGAAGGTTATTATTTCTGTCAAGCACAAAGGGAGGACTTCTTTCAGCGTGCTAAGCCGTATAAAGGCCACCCCACAATTCTCAAGTAAATCTATCTGATTGTAATTAGCTTCTGGTTTTACTTTAGTATGCTGGATTCTTAATTAATGCCATGACTATTTATCTGCCACATGAACAAATAAACTAGTTTTGATTTCAATTTAAATGTATATGGGCATTGTTTAGGATGCAGGAGCTTGCAAAAGAGCTAGGTGTAGTGATACCAGTTAGCTTCTTTGAAGAGGCCAATAATGCCCATTACAATTCAATAGCAATCATGGATGCTGATGGATCTGATCTTGGACTCTACAGGAAGTCCCATATCCCAGATGGACCAGGTAGCCAAATGCGGATGCTATGTTGCTTGAATAGTGATATGATCCTCTTTTTAGTTTTAACATTTAGGATAAATTTTCCCACCAATTCAGGCTATCAGGAAAAGTTCTACTTCAATCCAGGGGACACTGGCTTCAAGGTCGGTGCTTAGAATAATTTAAATTTAAATGTAATGCGCTTCAGTGATTTGATATTTGATGGTGATTTTCCTTATCAGTTTGACTTACCTTTGCCATTTCTGAACAGGTTTTCCAAACTAAATTTGCTAAAATTGGAGTCGGTAAGAGCCTTTACCCTTTTTTTAAAAGTTATTTTTACTTTGTGTGGCCATGCTAATAAATAAATAACATTGTGTGAGCATATCTTTCAAATCGACTTCTGCTATAGTCTCACTGGTTTCTTCTAAATTTTCAATGCCAGCAATATGCTGGGATCAGTGGTTTCCAGAGGCAGCTCGCGCTATGGTTTTACAAGGTGCTGAGATATTGTTTTACCCTACTGCTATTGGCTCTGAACCTCAAGATGATGGACTTGATTCCCGTGATCACTGGAGGCGAGTGATGCAAGGGCATGCTGGGGCTAATGTAGTAAGTTACATAGACTGCTAGACTGGCAGCTTTATTCATTGTGAAATTAATCCAGTTGATTCTAGGTTAGTTTGTGCATCCCTGCCCTAATATTCATGTGCTTTTGGAAAGAGTTGATACCAATGCGTAGTCTCACCTCATATGACTAAATTATCTACAATATTTGCCATTACACAATGATAACTTTTTTTTTTTTTGCAAATAAATTTTATTCTTTATTGTGTTCCCATCGTCCCCACAAAATTGACCACCTTCCACATTTTCTTTTTCTTTTCTTTTCTAATGCATCCCATTGTGTTCCTCGCTTTCTCATGTGATCAGTCACTGCCAGGATTATTGTTGATAATTTATTTTCTTTTCCTTTTTATAACATTCTGGACATAACATATGTAAGATCTGTAATAATCAAATAGACTCCGGTGTATTGGCTGCTGGTCACTGTTGTGGCACCAAGAATGCAAGTTTATTTTGAGAGAAGCCTATGTTTGCACAGGGGATTAACGTACTCTTGACCATTTCAGGTACCTCTAGTCGCTTCGAATCGCATTGGAAAAGAAATAATTGAGACAGAGCATGGAAAGAGTCAAATCACATTCTATGGGAACTCTTTTATAGCGGGTATTTAGTTCCTCTTTTAGCTGGCATGCAATTCAATCTCTCACATGATAGCAATGTACTACTTGTTATGAATATGTTCTGAATTGATGCTCTGGTTACAGGCCCAACTGGGGAGATTGTTGTTGCTGCTGATGATAAGGAGGAAGCAGTTCTTGTTGCACAATTTGATCTAGATAAACTCAAGTCTAAGAGATCTAGTTGGGGAGTATTTCGTGATCGACGTCCTGAATTGTATAAAGTTCTTCTGACATTAGATGGTAGCAATCCCTTACTGTGATGTAGTGCCCTCTCTATCTTTACTACCTTGATGTAGAGGTAATCTAATGGTTTCCTTGCCCTTGGAAGTGAAAAAAGTGAATCCCTTTACTGCCTTGTTTTGTTTCTGTTTCAAAAAAGGGGAACAGAAAGATGATGAATTACTGATGATGTTATAACTTTTGGGCCATCAAAACCAAAAGTCAACATTTTGGAGCTGTTGAGATTGAGCCTCAGACCAAATTATGGTTCTAAGGCCCTGTGGCAATGATAACTTTGGATTGATTACTATGAAGCCATTGATTACTGTGAAGCCTTATGTAGTATATCCAAACTAAAATCAGTTATTTTGTGCTCATGTTCCAATTGCAAGCCATTCATTCAAGATACAAGTTGTTCACCGAGAAGTCTGTTGCCAAATTCTTGTTGTCCTATGTCGTAAACATGTATCTGACTCTATGGTTAAGTTACTGTTTCGCTCAGATTGTTCAAATCTTTTAGAAAGTGAGGGTATAGCATTGAGATTTCTGCTTTTGTAACCTGAGATCTGTGTATGTGGGTGGGAGGTAGAGCATTTTTAAAGTATCATAGACCCATGGCCCGCAAAAAATGATATCGAAACCCTGGATTTAGGCTTGTTTTATGAGTTACATTAATGGTTTTAATCTTGTCCATACAGATAAAGGGTTGGGACGTGTGTATTGCCATTTGTCTGGTAGATGAAATCCTTTGTGCCGACCATAGAAGATCTCTGCTTTATTTACATGTAAACATTTCTAGAAAAGTCCTCTAGATCTATCCATTGCAACTACTTTCCATGTAACAGAAGCTTGCCAAAAAATCTGTGGGAAAATGTGACTTATATGGGATTGGAGTTGATTCCTTCAGATTTGCTTTCTCATTTCTTTTTACTAGATGGGAATTCGTTATTAAACTTTTAATCATTGAATAGTTCTTTATCTCTTCAAGGATGACCAGTGAGGATCCTTATCATGGACATTCATTTCCTGAGTGCTGCTGTAATCTGATATATACCCATTTGGTGGTTCTCATTAGGGTCTTGAATTGTATTTTTGCTTATAGACAGATTTAGGACCACACTGATTATGTGTTTTCAGGTCATTACACGTGTAAACAGAGCCTGTGTTGGTGGTAGTTTCACATGTCAAGATCTAATTGGGGTTACTGTGGTTTGGGGTCACATGAAGTTACACTTCTGGTGTCACTATTCATGTTCTGAACTCACCCCCTTTAGTCATCTGTCTGGTAATATGTTTCAAAGTTTGACCTTCACTTCCCCATTACTAGGGTAAGCAGCTTAAAGTTTGAGGTGAATTTTCAATGTTCAAAACTTTATTACCAGCTTCATTGTATCTTCTATTAACATGCCAGACCATCTTTTCTGTCCTGTGGCTACAGTAGCATGCAAAGATGCCATAAGCAAGCAGAATGATTCATTCCTATTGATTGGTTAGAAGTTTAGAACTTTGAGATATAGATCTTGGGCCTACCATTATCTCGTGCACCCTTAATATTATCAGATCTTGATATGATATGGATGTTATCCTCATTCTAACTTCTCTAAGTTGAGTGTTGGATATGAGATATCCATTTGGGACCATGCATGATATTTTTCACTTCTTTTACCTTGGTTTTGAATTGATATGGATGGTATTCTCATAATTTCTTGTATATTGAATGTTGGCTATGCATCATGCTTTCGGCATCATATAATAGCAAACTAGGAATATGAGGACGAGATTTCACACACCGGCATGAAGAAATTAATTGAATGAAAATGAGCTTGCCACTCTAGGAAATGACTGATTTTCTATTATCCCCAGTTGAGTTGACATGTGATACTCTGATCTAACCATAAGCATACGAAGGGGCGATATTTGATTAAAATTACTTGGCATTTGATGCTTCATGTTCTAGCTAACATCCAGTGATCTACAATTGAAAATTGTAAAGAGGTGTGATGCCCAGGAATCGATTTGATTAAAGAAGAAAAATGCCTTGGTCTGTTTTTCTCTTTCGCTTTTGCAGAGTGAGGAGGAAAGAAAAATGCCCAGGGTTAACTTTTGGACAGAAAAGTTGATTTCACGTGCTTTGTTGTCTGCTTATTTTCAAATCCCTTGGAAACAAAAACAGAACCAGAAAATGTCTCCTTAGACCTGCAAGTCCCTATGTTGTTGCAAGTCATTTTCAACTTCATACTTTTCGGTATCAGCCTCCCTTTCCCCTTCTCCATCATCATGGATGCTTCCATTTTCTTCTTCCTCATCTTCATCTTCATCTTCCTCGTACTCCTCTTCTTCTAGTTCCTGGATGTCATCATTTGGGTGAACAAACTGCAGCTTCAATCGCCCGTCTTCTCTGCAGGCATGCAAGAACTCTTGGCTTGGCATCCTTATCTCTTTAAGGACAAACCTGCCGTCCTGCCTGTAAGACTTGAAGCAAACCCAAGGCTTACCACTCTTCCCTATGCAAGAAATCGGAGGCGGAAACTCTCCGCCGCTTGTTCTTGACCTCCTGAACTCACCGCATAGGTTCTCTGCTGGTGAATGCTTTGTAATACTCACTTTCTCCTGCTGGTTTTGCCACTCTTCGGTCATCTCATTCCTCAAGTCCTCAACATCATCAGAGCTCTCAAAACCGAGCCCCTCGGTGCAAAGTTGCAAGCTCTCGGAATTCATAGATGAAAAGCTGTCACTCTTCCTGTGACAGCCCGTGTATTTGAAGCCATGCACCGAGCTTTCAGAATTCCCTGAAGAAGAAAAGCTGTCATTTATGATCTTTGGTGTGGCTGCGGAGGAGTCGAATGATGGAATCCTCTTACTACCGTTTATTAAGTCTAGCAAAGAGGACGAAGAGGGAGAGAGTGATGACATGGGAAAGGAAGATGAAGACGAAGAGGAAGAATGATCAGAACCTTGTTTGAAATGAAGTTCACCAAAGATCTCAATGAATGAGGGTTGGTTGACGGGTTTTACAGGTGTCATTTGGTTCCATGTTGAGAGGGATTCAAGAAGCGAGGCTGGCTTTTCTGGTAATGAGTTTTCAAATATGTGTTGGAGGCTCCCGCAGGCTGCCATATTGTTTCGGCTATCGAGTCATGCTGTTGGGTGATGCTTACGAATGAAAGCAGGTTAAGTTATTGTTGGTGTGGTGCGGTGGGAGAAGAGTTCGAGTACTATGAAAAAGAAGAGAAGCTGGCACGAGATTTGCACTTTGAGTTGAAAAATCAAAGAGAGAAAGGTGCTATTAATTGGGGTGGTAGCTCTTCTGTTGAGTTTAATAAGGATGTGTGGTTATTGAACCACCCATCATCAAATTTTAGTGGTCATTATTTTTATATACATAATTCCAACAGCTTCTCTCCAGTTTATTACATACAAAAATTAATTTACATATCTTAAATTTTTTATTTTAAATAATATAATTTTTAAATAATATAATATTTATTTAATAAAATAATATAATTAATTTATTTTAATTTTATTAACTAATTAATGAATACCTATCGTTTAGAATGCGTACCATTATTAATAGTCGGTAATGATAAAATGTTAGAACAAAGCTTTTAGACAATTAGGCTTTTCCCAGAATCGCATGCCATTCACACTTGAGACTTAATGGTTTTCTACCGGTCAGAGAAGGTGATTGAATTTTTACAAATGCCAATCAAGACGTTAAAATCAATCAGGTTAATTTTTCAAATTCCAATCAAGACATGCCAAGTCATTGCTGCGGTGCTGTCCAGGGATACACAGATGTGATTGGCAAAACAACAGAAACCGCAGCCCATAATAAGAGTCAAAATCAGATAATTTTTCTTTTAAAACACCTTTTAAATGATGTTTATCTCTCTAATCAGATAACTAAACATACGTGCTGGATCAAAATGTCAAGGGCCGTGCAAACATGCTTTAAATACTTCTTCTTAAATATTATTAATATAGTTTTCCTCGTACCTAATGTAGCATGTATATGTATATATATTTCAATCAATGATCTCTAATCATATTAAAATCGAAATAAATTAAAAGATAAAAAAAATTAATATAATATATTTTATTCTATAATATATTAAAAATTTGAATCAATAATATTTAATTATAATAAAATAAGAAATAAGTTAAAGATAAAGATAAAAAAAATTTTAATATAATATATTTTGTTCTATAATATATTAAAATTAATTTTTTTTATATTCTAATTTATATCTGAGTTTAATATAATTATAGATCTTTAATCAAGAACTATATATATATATATATTCCAAACTCTCTTAAAACATGATAAATTTAACAATAAGATTATAGATATTACATCTTAGGTAAAAATTTTACGTGCTACAAGTATTTAAAAGAAATAATGATCAATTTTTACTACCAATAGTAGTTCTAAATCGACATTTCAAGCGTTTCTTACTTGATAAGATCTCCAGAAATAGAGCACCATCAATTGTAACAATCAACTGATATCAACCAGCCTACCTTATCGAATTTTTCTTAGCATAGACTAGATAAGAAATTGAGGCACAGCCAAGTTTCCTTTTAATGCTACATTCCATTCATTGGCAGCAGCAGCACCAGGAATATTCTCATTGATCATATTAACATGTCCACTCCTTTTTTGGGAACATGACTGGCTGTTATCATTCCTTTTCACTGCCCTGTCCTATTCCCATGCACTCAAGCTTCTCTTGGTATTATCTATGGTAGATATTCAAACTGTATCATATTAGAATTATTAATGATAATTTTGATAAATTTTAGAATTATCAAAGATAATTTTGATAAATTTCTAATTATAAATATCAATAGAATTCTAATAATAATATATCAGTGTTTAAAAAAAAATATTCTTGGAACCCGATACATACATATGAATTGAGGCGATGCCGATACCATTATCGTGTGTAGTTTTCTTCCTCATAATGCCTATGGTCATCAGTAGCAGTGATGCGGATGCCCCAGTAAGCATCCACTTATTTTGTGGTCCCAAAAAAATGAAGAAACACACGTCAGTTTGGCCATCCTCATAGTTATGAAGAAACACAAAATGTTCCTCAAAACTTTGGGTAGAATGTTAGTTTATGAAGCTCCATGTACTGTATCTCAAATGTTAATGGTCTCTGTTTGGTACTACGACCAATAAGGTAAGAGAGGGAAAAAATAATAGTCATGGAAGAAATGGAAATGTACATAAGAAACACATGAATAACATAAAATGTTAGCTGTATCATGGAAATGATGTCCGCAGAATTTGAAATGGATCAAAGGAAATCTCCCGGCACACAGAAAACGTATATGACAATTCACAAACTTTTCTCTCACAACATGCAAAGCAAACAGACTTACAGAGTAAGTGTCATAGTCTCATAGAATCAGTTGAGCTATAACTGCAGTTGAGCATCTGTCAACGCCAAGCTTCAATACGCTCTGTTCTTGAATTTATACTGCTTAGATTGCTGATTCCTTTTGCCTTTTCAACAGTTCCTGTCCTCTGAAGCACACTTTGCTGCTTGTCAAATCTTCTGGGACCACTTTTTAGATTTGAATTACTTGATTGGCTAATCATGCACATTGCTGTGTTTGCATGAACACCAGAAGCCTTTAGACAAATGACTCCACTAGCATCTGTTTCAGAAATGAAGGTGTCAACTAGGGATGGAGCCTCACGAGAATGATCACTATCTACTGTTAACTTCTCAACAGAGGCTATAGGATCACAATCTTCTTCAACAGTAATCTCATTCTTCTGACCAGAGTCTGTGGAGCCTTCCATTACAGGTTCCTCAGTGATGAAGTCTTGCTCTATCTCTTCATTATCTCTATCAGCATCTTCCAGACAGGATGTTGAGGCACTCTGGTGTCCATTCTCATCAAAAGGCTCCAAACGGGAACTCGGAGTCTGCTCTACCACAGAATCTTCTCTTTCTCGCAATGTTCTCAATATAAGTGTCTTTAGGAAGTTCATCACTTGAACTGCATACATCAATGCAGTCAAAGGGTCTGCCATCTGCAACCAAAATTAATTCATAACATATGGTCATTGTAACGGTCATTGTCAATGCTATCCAAACCAGGCATTGCCATAAACAACATGATTGACAACCAATTGAATGACTTCTGTGTGGAATTTAGGGCTCTGAATTCAGGATTAGTAACGAAGCATCGGAGGCTCCATAGAGACTACTAATTTATGGCAGTTTACATGGCATTTTAAGTACACATAAGATATATACTGAAATTCCAACAACGAAAGGGAATGCCAAAAAGGTCATTATTTACTTGGAAATCGTTTTGAAAATAAGAGCATGTGGGACTTGGGACTTAAGCAAATCATGAAAATTGATATCTTGTCAGCACTTATTTTGAAAAGTAAAAGAATATGAGACTTAAATCATGAAAGCTGGGCAGATTCAAATCAGATCCTACTTACAGAACATAAACAATTGTTCTCTATTTTTGACCAGTGAAAGTTTGTGGGATGCAAACTCCAAAATAGAAATTGTCAAAAAAAAAAAAATCACCTGAGTCATATTTGGTGCAAAAACCATTGCAACGTTGCGTGCATTCATCTTGTTTAGGTGTTCTTGTTGGACAACATCAGCCATCAGATTGATGGCCCAATCTAACAGAGCAGATTCTGTTGGGGGTAGAAGCCGCACAAGCTGAAGACAATCCTCTTCTGTCTGGCATTGCATTACCTGCTCAGGTGATAATGGATCCAGAACCCCAGTTGGGAGTTCTCTGAACCAAGCCTAAGAAATAAAATATAATCGAGTCAATATATAAACATTTGATGCAAATGAGATTCAATTTGGAAAAGAGAAATGTATTGTAACAATGTGCTTGGATGCACTTTTGCACACACAGAAAGGACAAGATGAAAGTCTAACACTCTTGAACCAAAGAACCATTTTCTTAAAACATGCAACTGCCCAAAATAACATCTTCTTTTGAACCTTTAATTAACTACTCAAAAGCCACCAATGTATAAGCGAGATCAAGGATAAACGTAAACCATGGAATACAACAATTGCAAGGTTGGGTAATATCGATCCTTATGGAGCTTCTTGGAACTAATGATAGTTCCATGTGTATCTGGTGCAAGCACACAGGCGTATACCCAGAGTGCTTCTTGCAAACGACAGTTTTACAACCCCTCGGAGATTCATGGTCATCGTGCATATCACCTCACCAATCACAAAGGCGGAAACTGAGGTGGGTTAAAATACTAAGCACAATAACTTACATTTCCCTACTCAAAAGCTTTCTTCCTCAACCTGAATTACAGTTATCTTATGTGATGCAAAGAGAGAAATAGGATCGTCGAATGGTCATTGGCTTCCATCATACTCATCATTGAAAGGACCATGTAACAGAAAGGACGGCTGACCACAATTCAGAACATAGTATATTTCTATTTCATCAATAACAGTGAGATTAATCAGGTTGGAAAGTAATTAAACAAAAATTCAGAACTGAGAAGTAAAACCATCAAGCAGCTCAGATTAATACTGTACTTGGGATTCCATCAAATGGAAAAATGACACTTGATAGCTTAAAGTTTATGAACGACTACCTAAGTGCATCCTGAATGTAAAGGAAGAGTAACTGAGGTTAACTATCATTGCCATACCTTGATAAGTCCTGCCAAACAGTGTATATCAATGCCGTCCGGTATCACTCCTCTGTTTAATTGGTCTCTGACATACTCTTCTTGACTATTTTCCCCATTTATCCTGAAAATCCCTTCTGCCTGCACAGTTGTATGCACAGGTTTCTGACTTCAGATGGAAAACAAATATACATCAAATAAATTCAGCTAAAAGCCTAACAGTGTCCGGACAGAACAAACCCCATCATCTGGGTAAGGCGATAACACTCGATTGAACAGAAATTGTCTAATTACCATATTGATGATGAGAGAGATTGCTAAGGGAAACGGAAGAAAACAAAGTGGGATACCTGCAAGCCTCCTTGACCATACAAGTGCCTTTGCATTAGCAGTAATATCGTTGGCACACTGTTTCCTCTAGAGTCAAATGACAACTGCATAGATTCTGTGGAAACTCCGAAAACAGTTGCGCTACATATGAAAAGATTAAAGGGAAAAAACACAGGAAATCAGAGAGGAAAAGACTGTGCTAGTTAAGTAAAAGAGTAAATTTGAAAAAGACAGATGAGTAATAGTTTCCAAGTCTTAGAGCCTCAAAGATCAAGGCTATATAACCTCAGTTGATATAAATGCCATACAAAATCTGCTTGCAGGTTCTACACAAATTTTTATAAGAATTAGCTGCATTTATTCAATTTTCTGCGGTGATGCTTACCCAGATTGGCATTCATGTAAATTTCCTAATGGAGAACTAATCTACTCCCTGATGAAATCTCATGTTTCACAAACTGAGTGCATGCATG
Organism: Murraya koenigii; assembly: GCA_025617385.1. NCBI lineage: Eukaryota > Viridiplantae > Streptophyta > Magnoliopsida > Sapindales > Rutaceae > Murraya > Murraya koenigii. The sequence continues at coordinate 31,094,314 of CM046816.1, read as the reverse complement.
TGTAAGACGAACTGAATCCAGCTATCGATATCTACCAAATAGTAAATAAGCAGTTAAAATAGCAATCTAAGACAATAACAGATGGCTTTGTGACATTGGTTTCTTGGGAAAACATATGGTTCTTCTCAACCAGCAATGCTTGAGCCTCAGTGTCAGAGAGAGCACACATAAGAAAGGATGCGAAACGTAAAAAGAAGATATATAAACAAGAGCAAATACAAGGTTTTCTGATGGAAGCTTGACAAGGAAAGGTACAAGGTTTTTGCCACATCAGAAGAACATCTGAATAAAGGACCTTAGGGATGGGGAATCTTTCAAATGAATTGTAGGTGTAACACAGTTCAAATGATATGTAAACACAACTCCTTTGACTACTTGAGACAAGATCTAAAGGAGTTGACTACAAATTAGGTTAAAATCTGCATTGACTGCCCTCGAGAAGGACCTCAACATGCTTTCTCCTGTCGCTAAGAAACACAAACTCAGATTTGAAGCAAGAGACAGAAATTGGAAAAATACTTTAAGCCATACAAAAACAAGGGAGTGAAAATAATAGAAGATAAACCGTAGCTTGAGGAACCAGAAACCTGTCCTCCAACAATCAACCAACATTATTACACAAAAAGCAACAAATTCCACAAATTGAATAATCGGATACAACCTTCATTCGTCAGCATCCACAATACACCAAAAAAAAAAGAGTGGACATTTTAAGAATTGAATTGAGTAACACAGCATGAAAAACTAGAATATCTCACCAATTTAACACGAAACAATCACAATTACAAAATTTGCACTGCATAAACTAGCACATAAAAAATACAACCAATTATAGATGTTGGATGAACATAACAAAACAGAAAATTCCAACAATCATAAATTAACATTCCGTTTCAATAAACCAATTCAATCATTCCACATTCACATTTCAATCAAATAACCCAAAAAAAAAAAAAATCAATTTTGATATCACAAGAAAGGAAAATGTATATTTTTTTAAAAAAAAAAAAGGAAAAGGGGAAAAGAAAGGCAGAATGTACCTGGCACTGGGAGCTCGACGGGGCACCTCAGGCTCGAGCTCAACAGGCAGGCCCAAGAAACCGTTGAACCTGTCGAAAGTGACGTGAGCCACGTGGCGGACGTTGGTAGGCCAGCCGATCTCCATTGCACAGAGGTCCCTCCTGTCGCTCTTGCAAGCAACCAAAGATTTTCTGAAAATGGCGATAAGCAGAGCCAACAAAGACAACTGATCCCCCTCGGCCCCTCTCTCTCGCGAAACCACTACTGAATTATCACCAGAGCCCTCGGCGTCGTCGACGGGGTCGCCATTGGGGAGAAGAACGGAGTTAGGCGCGCAGGATAAGCAGGAAGGGGGTGCGCAGGATAAGGAAGAAGGAGAAGAGGATGTGGATGGAGAAGAAGAAGAAGGGAGGGAGTGGTGGTAGTAGTTGGAGAAGAAGGGAAATGGAGCACCTCGGTCATGACTCTAAAAGCTTAGCTGATGATGATGGATGGATGGCAAAATGGGAAAGACAAAGAGAAGAGAGAGACACACACACACACGCACACGCACACAGTCGTTTTCTTGAAAATATTGTTTTAATAATTAAAGAAAAAAAGTTATTGTGTTGTCAAAGATTCGTCATTGTTGCAGAGATTTTTGGATTTTGGAGTTTGGTTCAAGGAAACGAGAAAGTTTGGGTTCGCAAAGATTGTTGCCTTTTTTTTTTTTCTTTGGCCTCCTTTTGCGCTTTGAACAAGCAACAGAGACAGATAGAGTGATAAAATTTGGTGGGAAATAAATGGTTTTAATTTTTATAATCGTATTCATTTATAACTACAATAAAATACTGTAGTGTCTATAAAAAATGAAAGAAATTAAAAATCAACTATGCTTTTTTTAATATAAATTGGATTTATTTTTTTTTTACTATCAATTTCCTCGGTGCTCGAATGGTGATGTAATTTTTTGGTTGTGATTGGTGATCGGAGCAAGGATATGAACATGAAATTAAATCTCAATCATATATCGTTACAAATGGACGTGTGGCACAAGACTTGTAGGTGGGAAACTGGGAATTTTTTTAACAGCCATCCACATTCATTCACTTGTTCATAATATATTCCTAAAAATCACTTTTGAGGTATCTTATACGACAAGACCTAGAAAGAAATATCCGTTATTTTAATTTCCCAAGAATTAATAATTATAAATACTTCTTTTTATGGCAAGTTTAAAGACATTCAATTAATGAAAGGTGCAGTTTGGCTCATCGTTAATGCGCGTTACTCCTACAATCACGCGAGTTCAAGTAATAATAAGAAGCAAATGTTGGTATTTTGTAGCAAAGTTTTTTATTTCCGTACAAATTTTTTTCAATAAAAAAAGATACTCAGTTATTTATTCAGTATTATTTTATTTACAAACATTCATAAATATTCTGCTAATTTCTAAAACTTTCTTTGTATTTTTCTCTCCCTTTTTTTTTCTTTTAAACCAAATGCAGGCTTAAACGTCGAAGATCATTTCTTTTATACGTGCGTAGTGGCATTATCAATTGATAACTCCAGCAAATCCAAATTGTCAATCTATTCCGATCACAATATTAGCTATTCTGTTTTAAATCTTTTACTAGTTCTTTGCTAAGAATCAAATTGCTTGATATCAAACGTCTGGCCGTTATTGGCCTTCAATTTCAATATCTATTGATTGTAGCTAATGTAATTAGTACCCACAATAGATGATTCTTGTACCAATATCATTGCCAACGCAATTCAAAAGCAACATTTTCCCCTTATTTAATTTATAAATTTGGTTGAAAATACTAAGTAAACAAAAAGAGACGTGTTCAATAAAATGATTAGGGCAGGCCACAAAAAGCATATTAAACGCGTTGCCCATTCATTATTTGTAGTTGAAAACATGTTTTATGAGATCAACCCAAAAAATATTGGCCGGCTTCATTAAAAATCACACAAAATTCAGATTCATATCGGCTTTGATTATGATTGGTAGCAAGAAGAATCATTTTGTTGGACGCATGGTTGAGCTCTCTCAATTTTGTGTTAGAAATAATGAAAACACTTTTTTTTTTATTTGCCTTAGTGCTTAATGTTGTCTAAAAATATGATAATTAAATAAGTGGGACCCGGTTCCTTTGATTGATTCAACAAAAATTAAGTTTAATCTTTATGATTCAACATCAACATCAACTAATTCTTCTGATTGCAACCGAAATTGGAGGAAACTTAGGAAGTGAGATACTTACATTACATGTATGTAATATTATATGTACAAAAAATGCAAAAAAAATAGGTTGGTGGGCTGTATTTTTTACTCTATTTTCTACCAAACTTTAATCACAATTTACTTTGTTTAATCCTAGCAGTAACACCATGACATTCCTTCAAAAACAAACAAAAGATTGAAAATGAAATTTTTTTTTAAAAAAAATTATCGTCACTTTCAAAAATGAAAAAAAAAAATTTGTCATGTACACAAAACAGCCGAGTTGTTAGTCTTTTCTTTAAGAAATAAAAAATAGACATTTGTGAAATTAAAAAAAAAGAAAAAAAAAAGGAGTAGGTGTGAGGAAGTAAAAGCTAACTTATTATTGGCATGCTAATTCTCTATATTGATGTAAGAAGGCTAGAGTTTAAAATTTGTGTATCGTATAGATTGTAATAATATTAACTAATGAAGGACAAGAGATAATAAAAGAAAAACTAGATATAATTTGAATATTTTTTTAATAAATAAAATCCTCATTGATTTTCAACCGAAAATCTCAAAGATAACAAGACAATTGAGGAGAAAAATCATCCAACCATACATGAAATTAAACCAGAACAGTGAAAAGTTTAGTGAGCTAAAGCATTTGCTGGTTAGTTACAAATTCTCGAGATATGACACGTCCGAAAATCTTGCTTTGTATGAGTGTTGAACATAAAAAGTAATATGATATAATGCTGTATGAGTATGACGGATACCTTAGAACAACTAAACAACTCATAATGAGTCCGATTCAACTATCAATAGAGACAAACCTGCTTCTTAATTATAACACGCTTGAACTTGAAACAAACTAATAACACCCTTTAAAATAAATAACCATTGGTTTGTTATATTTAGGAAAGTTTGGCAATATAGAGTTTGGCAATATAAGGTCGATTGCTAATTTTTCTCATACCGAAACTAATATATACCATTTATTTTTATATTGAAATCAAATTATGGTACCACAGGGTTTATTAACTATTACGAAAAAATACGGAGTTAAGTGATGTATATTGATCTCAATAGAAAAAACTAGTAATCTCCCAATAATATATAATGTGTTAGAATAATTATTATTAATTGTGTTTAGAGATAATGAACTAAAAAGAGAATTAATGAAGTATTTTGTAATTTTATTTTTACAAATGTTGTACGTGTTAAAACAATTATATGCGCCTGATGATTTAAATTTTTTATGGTTTTGTAATATTGTAAATAAGTAAACTCAACATGATGTTGATTATGTTTATTTAGTAGAAACAAATAGAATAAAAAATTATATGTTTAGAAGACACTAAGGGACATCAAAGGAACGGTCTGAGTCATTCATAATTTTCTCTAATATCTTATTTAAGATTATAATTCAGTATTAGTTCGTTTTACTTAATTAAATTAATATTTATCATGCACTTAATTTATTTGATTTACTAAGTGTCTTGCTGAAGAAAATATCGGGTATGTGTCATGACGCTTGTTCTGATTACATGGACATTTGATGATAATGCTCACTGCTTAGGATCTTTAATGTAAAAATTTATTAATTTAATTGGCAATATGCTTTTTGTAAGATTGTTTTAATATGTGCAGATCAAGTAAGTGTACGCATGTTATTTTGAAAGAAAAGGAAATACTCAATTTTTAATCTAGCAATTGTTAGACTGGAACTGGATGCATATATTCACCCATTTATCTGTATAGGTTGTTACTCCTGAAAAATTATTATTGTATTTTATAATATAATTGTTGAGAATTTAATCTATCAAAAGCTGATTAATCCAAAAAAATTGATTACAAACACAAGAAATTAAAGCAAATTCAACAAAACTACACACGCTTAATATTTTGAAGAAAACAACTAGGATCCTTGATTGCCCACAAATAACTTGACATAAATATACAGTTAATAATCAAAGATTTAAAACAAAACAAATTCTCCATGAGAGGGAATGAACTTGTAGAACTTTTATACACACAAAAAACCGTTATTTTGTAACAAGCTCTGAATCGCCTTGCAAATTTCAATTACATAGCCCCACAACCACAAAGCATGCAATTGTCGAACATTAATAATACAAATTGTAAATAAACCCTTAAACCCAACTGCAAGTTTGTGTTGTAACAAAAATATTTGTTACCATTAAAGGAAACCATTGTCCTTCTTCCTTTAAATTTCATTAAGTAAATTTCCTCCAATATCTTGTCTAAGATTGAAAATAATTTTTGTTGATTTATGATTTATGTAAGTTGTTGATTATCAAAGTTAAGAGTTATGAGGTGCAGACAGTAAATGGGTATGTTATGAAATATGTTATATAACGTGATCATAAAATTGTGGCTTCCATGCACATTTTATGACAGTGCGATCATGAGCTTAACACATACATACCAAATCCATTAACATAATTACCAATATGCTTATGACAAGATTGTTTTAATACGTGTCCTAAAAAGCAATCAAATAATTAGTTTACATGCACATCGTTTTGAAAGAGAAAGCAAATCAAATATATTAACAAAATTTAATTAGTAAATTTACTCAGTTTTCAATCCAAACCTATCCTCTATTAATAAATACATTGTTATGGTGAGTGCAGTTCAGGTTATTAAGCCTTAAATATTTACTTTGCATTATTATCTCACAGTCACATGAGTCATTATTGTTCCAAATGATGTTTCTATATCAATCATGTAATTAAGCTGAAAAGCGATGTTTTGATTATAAATGATTGAAAGTTCCATGAACTTTTCTGGATATTGATGAAATTTATTAACATATACTTTAGTAATTGTTGCTTCGGAGTGAAAATAATGAGAGACAGAAAATTGATTATTATATTAAATTAAATTGTTAATTTACTCTCAGTTTACTTGTCCCTTATTAAAGCATATTAATAAATAGTAAGATATTGTCACTCAAACTCAACAAGAAAAATTCTTTTATTTTCATACTAATTTTTTTAAAAAAAAAATTGTTTGAGTGAAGTTAAATTTATAAAGAAATTTTGATATTAGAGTCAATTTTATTAATTATTATTTTTATTATAATTTTTGCCCCCAATAAATTAAATTTTTCTGCTTCACCTTAATCATTTAGAATCGAAACCTTGCTTTTATTAGTTATTTTTAAGAAGAAATTTCCCCAAACAATTAAAACACAAATTTTAGACTTGAACGGTCCGCATGCAAATTGGCAGCTTCAAATCGGAAGTTGTATATATATATTTTTCTTTTTCTTTTATTCAAAATTTTTGTCTTGCAATTACAAGATTGCTTGCTCTTTGATTGGTGCTATTTTATTTATTTATGTTTTAAGCAATGCCCACACCTAAAATGGGAGATTATTGGATTACTTATGAAATAATTTATCGATATTTTACTAAATATGATTGGTAAATTAATTGTTAAACCGCGAAGGAACATGTAATGTATATGTGAAATGGGCATAATGAACATGTTATACTATTTGGTCATATGTTTTATAAGAAAAAAAAAATTGATTAATTTTCTTTTTATACATTATTTCATGTATTAATATGTAAATTTACTTATTTTGAATAAATAAAAATAGGAAATTGGCCCATGTAATCTTATAGTAACAAATTTTATAGTCATCCTCAACATTGTTAAAAGCATTCGCCTCACCAATAGACTACAAGCCCAATGGAACGTGTGTGATATTAATTATAATAAACATGTTATACTATTTAGTTATATGTTTTATTAAAAAAAAAATTGATTAATTTTCTATTTATACATTATTTCATGGATTAATAGCAAATTTATTTATTTTGAAAAAATAAAAATAAAAAATTCACTATCGTGATCTTATTATAGTAACAAATTTTGATAGATGCCCTCAACATTGTTAAAGCATCCGCCTCGCCATTAGATTGCGAGCCTAATGGCAACATAAACATGTGAGATCATTCACAATTCACAACCTACACTTTGAATTAAGCAAGGAAATTTGTACTAATGTCCAACAAGATGGCGGTTACCTTTGATGAGGGGTTTGGTTAACTTAGCGTTTTACCTCAAGTGAAAAAATGGAGTGACGTCAAAGTATAAAGATGACACACAGCAGCACACAGCAGGACACATAAATAAGTACTTTTGATGAGGAAAATAATTAAAACCAGAAATTTCACTTTCCAAAAACAAATTCCAACAAAGGAAAATTAATTATCTAAAAGCACCAATTGGCACAGCAGTAATAAGGTCAAGAGCGGCTGAGAATCTCTCCCAAGGCTCGGTTCTAGGATTAAGGTCTGGCAAGTCATCACTCGGAGGCAGGTAATTTAAAACGAAGCCAGGCATCGGGTCAGCCAGCGACTGGCGTTGCGAAATTCCCGACAGCTCAGTGTGTATTCGAGCAATTTCTTCAAACAAGTCTGCGTAGCTCTTGCACTCGTGCAGTTTCACCATTCCAGGAACGTGTAGCGGTTCGCTGATCAAAATAGGCACCAGCTTTTGAGGCTTATTGCCTTCAGTTCGCCTCACATTCACTTGTGTATTATTATTTTTGGATTTTGAATTTGCTCTACTCATTCTCTGCTAAACCAGTCGGAGCTAAAATGCCAAATATATATATATATATATATATATATATATATATATATATATATATATATAAATAGTTACGTTATTGAATTTGTTAAATATACCAAACTTGAAAAAAAAATACGAAGAAATTAATGAACTAAATCATACGTTATTCAATGCTTTTAAGTTTTGACTGCATATATAATTAGCTCTCAGGTTTTTAATTCCAACTTCCCCTTGGTTCAATGCACAATAAACGAGTACACAAAGCAAATGAGAAAAAAGACAACAACGCTATTTTAGATTGAGAAAATGATCATATAGATTATTTTTCTCTTTAAAAATAATCATACAAATTTATTTTTAAATATATAAACTCTTTTTATATTAGGAAATGATCTCAGATTCACATAATCCTAAAAGATTTATGTGACTAATTTTAAAAACATATGGATTTTTATGATTATTTTTGAAAACATAAGATTTTTGTAACAATTTTACCAAATTATGGGGTATTTGTGTTTTTCCCAAAGCAAAATAATCCCAACAACCACGATCAAGACACCAACTTTTATATAGATGAAAACTAAAAAATTAAAATCCAACATCATCTTTCAAAGATATTTGTATAGACTCACTACATCAAAATGTTTGGCTCTAGTCACATATATAAAAATGTGTCCCAATCACTTTTAGTCTTCTTCTTAAAGGCATAATAAATAAGAACACAGAGTAAACAATTATAATCAAGACATCAACTTTTATACTGAAGAAAAATTATAATCGATGATCATTTTTAATATCTTTGTTCATACTCACGTAAACAATAACTTTTTACTCTCTATGATCAAATTAATTATAAGAGTTCGTAAATTGGTTCAAAAGAATACCAAAGAGCAAATAAATTTAAAATCAAAATTTCTTAGAAACGTAAAATTTGAGGTAAAGGACTAACCTGAAAAGACCAAGAGAAAACGAAGCTTAAAATTTTAGTTGTCCACTTCTCGGCTTCTTCCACAACAATGCCTTAACTCCCCCAAAAAATAAAAAGAAGAAGTTCGTTTTACATGCTCTTATTTTAGTTTTTCCTACATCAATTTCCTCCGGTTCAATTATTACTCCTTAGTTTCGTTAAGAAATCTTTTGTCCAAGGAATCAATAGGTTTTGGGCTAGGCTATGTACATGAGCTGACAAGCCCACCAGCCCAACCAGTAAAAAGCACTGTATTAATTAATTATTATCAATTATGATAACCACGAGATAAATAATAAAATCTGGCTTAAACAAAGATAAATTAATATCTAAAATTTTAAAATATGAAATAAGGAAAAGAAATACCATTGTAGTAATTAATAAAAAAAAATTTAAACATCAGTACCATAAATTATCTCTACCTTATTTATTATCACTAAATTTATGGGTTTAAATATCTTTAACCTTTTGAGAAAGAAATAAATAAATGAGAGCGAATTCTATTGAAAACACAAATTATTACAAATAACATTTTTACACTGAAAACAAAATTATATTCCGTTTTCCGTTTTTATTAAGATAATCTCAACGTCACCAAACAGCATACATTGTACAAAGGAGCTAAATTGAGTGCCTACGAGCAGGGGAGGGTAGTTTGGTTCATTTCGACTCTTCACAAAAGTAAACAAATCAAAATAATAATCCAACAAATTGGAAGAATTCACGGGTCAATATCGGTTCATCAATGTTATGAATCAAACTCAAAAACACCCATCCTAGAGGCCCATGAAATAATTCATTTCATATATGGTATATTTTTATTTTTATTTTTATGAGTTGTCTCTTTTAACTTTTTTTTCTTTTTCTTGGATTTTGAAAATCAAATCATATCACTTCTAGCCATCAACTTTTAATCCGGCCCTAATTATATAGCACGATAAATGAAAACACAAAATGGAACAATCAAACAATCACAATTATGACATCAACTTTTATACTGAACGAAAATTTAAAAACTTAAATCTAGTATCTTTTTTAAGATATTTGGTACAGAATCACAATATTAGTAAACAATAAAATTTGGATACGTAAAATAAAATCAATTATAAAGAGTCTATAAATTGGTTCAAAAGGCCACCGAAGAGATAATAAATTAAAAATTAAAAATTTCATGAAAAAATTGTAACTAACCCTTCAAAACCGAGAGAAATCGAAGCTCTCAAACTTCAACCGTCCCCTTGTTGGCCTTTTCCACTCACAATGCCGTGACTCCCTCAAAACATTCTCTTTATAGGTTCTAATTTTCCTATTTTTGATTTGATTTTATTTTATTTTGAGAATTTCTATTTTTCACGGATTTTCCTTTTCAAGCTATTTATGAATTCTCTCTCCTTAGTAGGATGTAATATCCCTAAGGATTCATTAGCTTTGGGCTGGTCCATCCACATAAGACCACGGGCCCATTAGCACGATCAATAATAAACATAATTACATAAATGTCCTTGTTTTTTTTTTTAATTTTTTTCAAAAATATCGTTTGTTTTCACAATTAATTAATTAAAGTTAATGTCTCTTATCCTTTCTTCTTCGACGGCAAAAGTTTCTTTTATAAAAAGTTAGTTAACTATTTTAACTTTATAAACTAAAATAAATAAATAATGGAATTAATTAATTCTATAAACTGTTAATATATTTGAAATTTAAGCAAACAACAAGGACCTTTCTATAAATTAACATAATATTATTGGTGGGTGTGATTATTTAGGAACATAAGATAATACCAAATACGATGGGCTTATTTAACGTGTGATAGTCAATTCTTAGCGCCATAAATATCTTTTGATTACAATGTATCACAACTTTATGAGTGTAAGAACACCACTTAAGTTAATTATTTGACCTTTCCGGGCAAATTCTAAAGAGTACGCTATTTTATAATGCGTTACATTCACAAGGTGAAATAGGAAAAGGAAAGAGACAAATAATTGTAATTTAAAAAACACATTAGTTTTCATTGAGAAGATTGATATGACACCATGATACTATGTGGCCTATTAATGTTGGAAAATATTACTTCCAATCACTATGGTAAGTAAGTATCATTGAAAAGACCATATCACCCTTCAAAAAATGTTTATGAATATTATTGAAAAACAATTGTTACAATCTATTTTGTATTATAGCTTAAAAATTTATTGTGACTACTCAAAAACCTACCAACAATATCTGATGAGAAACTTACCATATTTCATATGTTATTAAAATGGAAACTTTGGTTGGTGCCCTCAAGATATTACAACTTGGTAAAAAAAATTTCATCAAGAAGAACATAATTTTTAAGCTAATAAAAGGTACAGATTACATTTCTGGCTTCCAAATCAAAATGTGACGCATAGTTATCATCAACCAACGAAAACCTCCAGTTCGGACTTATTTTCTTGATCAATCACATCAAGAAACACGGGATCAACGGTCACATGACTGTCCACGTGGACCTTAAACTTATGATCCCAGCACAAAACCTTCGCCGTACCCTCGATATCCACTTTGGCTTCGAGCACCATCTCTCTCTTCGCGACGTCAGCAAAGAACTTACTGGCGTGGTGGGCCAGCTCCAGTCCGTCGAGCCGAGCCGGGATGTGAAGCAGCTGGCAGGAACCGGCAGCCTGGGATCCGGCCTTGACAGGAGCCGACCTGAGCAGCGAGCCCTCGTAGAAGATGGACATGGTGGTGGAGGAGTACTTGATGGGAGTGATGTTGGGATTGACGACGTGTACGGTTAGGATGAGCTCGGCGTCTAGGACTGGGAACTTGAGCTTGAAGGAGGTGAGGTTGATTGCGATCAAGTTGAATGTGGGTCCTTCGGCTTCGCAGCGACTAAAGCTGCTGTTGCAGTTGCTGCGGCTGCTCCTATCAAAGCAGAGCTCCAGCTCCATTTTACCTTTTTGCCCATGACCTTCTTCGTAAATTACTCTATTCTCAGTCGCTTTTTGAAATAATGAATGAACGAGACCAGAGAGAGAATATCTTAGTTTAGACTGTCTGACCTGGCCAATGAAATGACGCTAATGCCCTTTTACTATTTGTTTGGTGATTTGTTTTTGATGGTTAATTTTGGTACTGAGAATGTGGACAGGTGTTAAAAGGATAATCGGTGGATTCAAAATTATGCTTTCAAATCATATAATGAAACTCTTACCACACTGAAACCCCGCACGAAATCCCGAACGGTGTGTTTTGATAAAGTAGAATTGCATAAATCTTTAAAATATTAAAGAATTGACCATTTACACCATTTGTTTGTCTTGGTTTGTTTGGATTTATGTAAAAATGGTATGAGAGCTAAGGATTTGGTTCAAAAATTTTGAAATAGCATGATATATCGGTGGAAAATTAGCTGACATATATTCTAATGGTCAATTCCAATAGGGACTAGATGAGTTTACACTGTCAATATAACAAGTCACGTGCCTTACTATTTCAAAATGAAAGATGAAAACGATTGTCAATGTAATAAGCGATTTTAAAAACCATTTAATGAGTAATAATCATGCAATAATAAGCAATATTACTACTCACATGCAATATTATTTATTTTTCTTTTAAATATTAAACAATTAAAGTAACTGTATTTATAAAAAATTTATGAGTTCAAAATCAGAAAACTCATTGTTTTAAAAAATAGAAATTCAAATATAAATCATTTTTTATTGGATAGAATAAGAATAGAAGTTTTTAGGTATAATTTTCTTGAGATTAGAAGCAAGAAAGTTTGTCTAACATTGATTTAGATCATATTTATAATGATAATAATTGAGCTCGGAGCACTCACAGTAGAAAAGGGTAATTGGGATGAAGGTGCTTTATGAACAACTTGAAAGGATCGAGAAAAAAAGTGTGACTCCATAAAACCAAAAAACAATATATAATCTTTTCTATGAGTTGAAAAGAAAACATATTAGCAAAACAAGAAATAAAGAAAAAAAGAACAAGATGATATATGAAAATCTTATAGAGTCTAACCTGCCAACACATCAAGAGATATATAAGGTGCTAAAACATAAATCATCATGTGATTTTTATTATGAAAAATTAAAAAAAGGGTTCAATGAAGAGGATATGTTAGTGAATGAAGAATTAATAATAAGAATATGATAGGATTTGGACTATTTCAAAAGATAAAAGATGTTAAGATAAAAACATCAATAATTCTGAGAAAAATCTAAGAGAAATGGCAAAAATTTATCAGAATCTTTATCTCAAGATAAAAAGCTATATGCTACCAGGAAAAAGAAGACAACGACTAATCAAAGGGAAATGGTCACCTTATCTTCAGGAAATTCTAAATCAACCACAAGCATGTAATAATTGTCATGTAATAAAAAATAATCTTATCTTTTTAGGTCTATAAATAAAATGATGTAAGAGGAAAAAGACATTTCATTTTGTCCCTGATCTTTCATACCAGCTCTCTCATATGTATTTTCTTTGTAAATATTTTAGTTATAAAATAAATAAAAACTCTTTTAAATAAAATTATCACCTATCATACATCTTATCTATTTTTAAATTTATCAAGTATCTTACATGTCAGTGTTTGTGCTAAACTAAGAAAATTTCATATTAATATGTACTCTTTCAGAGGCACTTACAAGAAGATCACTTAGACAAATCCTTTTAGGCCATTGTATAATGTCTTGCATTGGCTGCATGGAATTGTTGAAGAGGTGATTTTGTAAGATGTGTGGGGCTATGATAGTACTGATCGTGGGCCTCTCTACGATTAAAGACAATTAGTGAATTTATTTTAAAATTCTGACAGATGGTACACTGGTTAATAATCTTGAACTTTATTCTTATATTTTAGTAACAAACGGAAGTATGTTGGACCTGAATTGTTTTTAAAATTTTATGAGATATAAGATAATAAGAATAACTTAAAATTCATAGACATGGAAAGAATATCAAATTCATAGATCAGTTATTAAATTTATTAATGTTATTAATAATTTAGATTTTAGTTAAGAATATTAGATCCTTTATACAATCTTTATGATCAAAGCTCATTTAGATATTAAGAAGCTTTAGTATAGAAATTTGAGAAGGATAAATTCTGAAGATGAAAATGAAATATTTGATTCTTTTAAAGAAGGAAATAGAATAGCATTATTGGAATTCATATTAACTAGTCTTGAAATAATTCAAGTTAGGTGCAGAACTAATAACAGGACTTAAAATCATTCATAATAGATAACAATAATAATCATATAAACTTTTTTATTTAAAATTTTGAATTCAAATTATAACATCTTTACAAAAGCTTAGATGAGATGTATCTTACTTGGGAAGATAGCTTAAACATTTATACTTATATGTTAGAAAAAAAATATTTAGTTAATAACTCAAGAAAGACAAATAATAGTAAATGCAGGATCTAATATATAATTTATATATCTCTATAAATATGATAATCATCTTAATTTATATAAAAATATAGTTAAAATTTTAAAAATAAATGCAGAAGAAATGAAAGAGCAAATTGTCCAGTTATTCAAAATTAACAATATCACAAAAAAATATAGCAAACATTGCAAATAGACTCTTATGGTCTTAAGTGTGGTACTTAGAGTGGTATGCATATAAGTGTGTTGCAAATCTTTAATCACTAGTAATATAGGATTTCAGGCTAAGGTTTCCATCATGTTAAGTAACTAGCAGTTTTTATAGAGAGACCACTTGAACTCTATAGTCTATACAACACTAAAACTAAATTAAACTTAAACTAAAATAAAATTGTTTCAAATTAATCTAATTACAAATTTACCCTAAGAATTTCTTTTTGTGTGATTGAGATTATGAATTCATTTGGTGAGATGCATATCATTTATCAAATGTTACATGATCTAATAAAAAATAAATTATCTTTCTCTTTGCATGATTGAGTATATCATTTTATCTTTCTTTTTTTTTAGAATTTATTAACATCATAATTCTCTACTATTTTGATCAGACTCTTATAAAGATGTAAGGTCTAATAAAAATACGGGACAAGATCAAGAAATTGATGAAAATAAAATAGTAACTTGCAAAAATAAAACAAAAAAAAATGATTGGTTTATAAAGGTGGCCAATGGGTCGGGTGGCACGTGGTACGACACAGGCACGACACATGTTCGTATAGCATGGCACTTGTTCCTAAAACACGAGACGAACACATTTTAGTAAGGCACGCAATAAGCATAGAACGCACGTGCGTCAGACTTCAAGTTTTAGACACATGAACCTTAAAAGCACGACACGATTAGAGATGAGCCAAAGCATAATAACACGTGAAAAAACACGTTATAAGCACGCTTCATTAATGGGTCAACACGCAGTCCATGGGTTTTTAATAGTTCGTGAGCCAAAGTATATTTGTAAATTTTTTTTAATAAAAAGTAAACATAAAATGTTATAATTTTATAAATAACTTGAAATTAAAATTTTAATATATTTTATTAGCATAGATTTTTTAAAATTAATTTAGTCTTAGTTTTAAAAAATTGTAATTGTTTTATATTTATAATTTAAATGAATAAATAATTTCATGATTTTAATAAATAAAATTATAAATATCATAATTTTATAAATCATAAATCTAAACTTTTACAACTTTAATATTTCATTTATGAAATCCTAAATTAGTCAAAGAAAATATGTTTAATTTGTGAATAAAATATTATTCACATTTACACAAAAAATAACATAAAATAAAATTATAAATGAAATTTGGTTTATGATAAATTAAAAGTTACATTTTCATTCAATAGAGTTCAAGTGTAAGTACAATATTAGTAGTTCGAATAAAATTAAGTGTAATTTGCATCACTATAATTAGCAGTATATCCCAATTAGGTTGGCACATACTGAACTATCTATCATTTGTAAATTCACAACCTAGTTATGTATTGTGACTTATTATAATTGATACCTCACAGTTGTGATTTTTTGCTATCGTTACTCTAGAACAATAATTTTTATTTTTATTAATCATTAATTTATTATTATGATTTATGAAATTAGACTTATGTATTATTATATTATAATTAGTTATTGAAATTAAATAATATAGTTATGTAATTATGTTAATTTCTTAAATCTTAATAAAATGTTAATTGTTCTTTTTATAAAATAATAATAATAATATATTATTATTATTTGTAAATTTATAATTGTATATAGGTGGATGGAATTGAAGAAATTATACATGAACTTAAAAAAATATGTCAGACATGTGGATTTTAAAAAATATGATAAATGCGTGGATTTAAAGAAAATATGATAGGTACGTGGACATTTTCAAACATGCTTTAAAAAAAATAAAAGATTTTTTTAAGCACAATCTAAATTAAAGTCCGAATACGGCACGCATGAACTTGGACCGTAAACCGTGCCAGACTTAAAGGTAAAAAATTTGGGCACACCACGGCATAGTCCACCCATTTGATGGATTGTGCCATGCCAACCCACAGATCCTTACAAACTTCGTTTTCATGGGCCGTGCCATCACACCTTTAATTATGTACATCAACTGTTGGTTAAAATTGGAAAAGCAATTAACGCGAAGCAACAACCCATACATACAAAAGTCTGTATCGTGACACTATTTTAAAAAAAAAAAAACTACATGAAATGTACAAAAACAAGTGACACCAAAATAGTGGAAAGCAAGTAATTCAGGCGACTGCGGCCCAGGCTTGCATTATTAGATCCATGATGGTGGTTGCCATTACGGTGGTTATGAGCACCACCGGCCGCACCGGCCGCATATAGGGGAATAACAGAGCCACCACCTTGGGTATGCGGTGATGTATCCCCGTTGCCATTGCTGCGGGCCCCTTCGCCACCCCCGTGACCGCCGGAACCTCCATGACCTCCACTGCTTCCATGGCCTCCGCCTCCGCCGCCACGCCTGCTCACGGATGCTTTTTCTTGCAATCTCGGGTGTACATTTTGTTGCTTATCAGTGCCTACAGAAATAGTGACACCATGTAAAAAATCACGTATATTGTTATTGTTGGCATGCTATTCCTATTTGTTGCTCCCAGTCCCATATTGAATTATTACAAACACAAGACACGATACTTTTGCTTACATGGGCCTTGGGCCCAGGGCACGATCATGTGTCGGCCCAATTGGAGCACAAACATCTCTTTAACGTAAAGTCTCCACGGTAATGCATCCACAACCGCAACCGCAAGCAAGGAATTTTTTTTTTTTAAACATTATTTATTTTAGAAACAAAGAACGGAATTCTAACTGTAAATCAAACAAGAGACTAAGAAAATTAAACTCCCCTAATGATTCCTGTGGGTATAAACAAAGTAATAGCTAAGCAAAAAAAGAAAAACAAAATTAAACTCCCCTAATATTATTTATTCCGAATAAGATGTTATGTTGATACATATACACAAAGTTACCATCTAGAGTAGACAATATATAAGAACATAAAGATTGTTTAGTTTGTAAGTTCAAACAATATGTTCCTGAGTTGGAAGTGTAAGATTTTTAAGCAAAAGAAAAGTACCTGTAACCAGAGGATTCGCCTGGTAAATTATATCATGTGTGGTAAGGAGATGAGATTGAAACAAGAGCAGTAAGAGGAGGAATCCCAATTTCCCAGATCGCATCATTTCTATTATTTCTGAAAATATGAAGAGCCTTTGCGTTTGTTTCGTCACATTCTTTCATGACAATTGGTGGAATAACGAACATGCAAAAGCTTTATATAAGTTAAAGCAATTTGGGCTAAGACGTTTCCTCCGGGATTCCTTTTTCAAGCACCATCTCATGAGGATTATAAGACAAGGGATGGCCATGACACATGTACTTGACATGACTCCAAAACAGGAAGAGAAAAGGAAGGAAAAAAAAAAAAGGGGAAAAAGAAAGTTTATACTTATCTAAATTTACCCGAAGGCCGAAGTAATCTTAGTCCTTTTGGCTTCACTCATGTTTATCTTTGAAAAAATATATTAAGCATTAGAGTAAAAAAGTTAAAAAAAAAGAAAAAGGAAGCGTTCCTAGATTTTGACTTCATGGGAACAAAAGTGTATCTTGGACCGAAAGGTTTAAGCAATTATCAATTATTATCCTTCTTTAGTCATGCTATCCTAACGACTGTAGGGCTGCGATTTTGTTTGACACTAATGTATTATAATTTTAAAATCATTGTAAAAAAAATTATAATTATAAAATAAAAATTAAATATTTTAATAAAAATATTATAAAATTTTTATTATGTAAATAAAAAATCATATTATCTAAATAAAAAATCAAATCAACTTATAATAATTAATATTTATTAAATATTTTAATATAATTATTTTTAAATTATAACAGTTCAATCTCAATATCAAATTATCTAATCTCAGTGTTAAGCATGGTCTAAATAAAAAAAAAAAAATACTATTCTTAATATTTAAAAATATACCTAACCCTACTTACATAGCCAATGTTTTAATCCTCAGAGAATTTGAACTTTATTGAGAGCACTCGGCCACCAATAGACAATGCCTCGGTAGCAAAAGAAAAGAACAATTTGCTCAATATTATTAGAACATTGTTTGGTCGATAAACGAGCTAGATACTTGTGCTAGTAATTCCTTGACCATCTTTCACAATTCCGTTTCGAATTTTGCATTGCCTCCAAATTCAGAGCACCGCCAGCACGAGCACCATACGCTGAGTGAAAATACAAAGATCATAACAAAATGGCCAGCCTTTTGTTTTTTCTCCAATAATTGCTTTACAAACAATAAACATTAATTTCCCAATATTCTGAGCCATTCGTAGTCGGCGCTATCAGTAGCAAAATCAACAAAATCCAATCCTTCAATCAGAAAAAGTAAATACTAAAAAGGGAAATGGTAATAATGATAGATGCCACAGCAATTGAAATTTACATTCTCAATAACTTAATCCCATTACAAGAGCACTGCTAGAGTGAGTAAATAAATCTGTAAAGTCACACTCATAGGCATATTAGAACAGATTTAGCCAATCAAATATACAGGAAGAGTAAGAGCGAGTCTTCATTTCAGCTAATTATAAGTGTAAGGCGGCATCCTTCAAAAGCAAAGCAGCAATAACTTTCATGGCTCCTCTCATGCAAGTAAGAGCTCCTTAACCTATCAAAGCCACAAAGATATTAGAACAAATGCGCTCAATAATACCAAAGCCAGCCTAAAAAAAAACAAAAACCATCAGAGACATGTCAGTTAAGGAAAATTTTGAATAATACTTTCGTGAGATGGAAAGGATCAGAAAATAGTCCCTTTAAAGATGCCAAGACTTTTCTATTATTATTTTTATTAATTGGAAATAATGGATATGCGGCATAAATAGTATTCAGACATCAACAGTCTCCCCAGAGTTAAAATCAGTTTTGAGTAATGTATAATACAAGAAATTTAATGTTCTCACTTCTGCATAAGTAAAGTGAAAAAGTGCATTAGACAACCACAGCCTCTACCTTGTGGTAAAATTGAGTTAAAATCACATGTAATCGCATGGAATGTATTTTTTGCTGGAGCAAAGATATTGAAACTTGACAACCTTACCTACTAGTGGGATCTTTTCCGTCCCCTGCAGGCTACGCTGTGTCTGCACCTACATTTGTGTAAGCATCAATTGAAGCAAGGCTCCCCATGCAAATAAATGCATCCCAAAAGCTTTGGTTCTCATTACGAATCTCAATGACGTCCTGTCTGTGATCTTTTAGATTGTACCAATGCAGACTTCTGCTGTGTTGATAAATTAAAGCTTTTTCCCCATCTTTTGAAAAGGCAAAAGCTTCCGTATAATAACAAGTTTCATGAAGCATTTTTGAAAAAGAACAGAGTTTAGACCAAGACTCCTGCGATCCATACTCTTTCATCACCCATATATCGCAGCGAGGCTCATCATGATAATAACTGTTTATCCATAGGCACCCTCGCAAAACTCCCACCTGGCTACAAAAACCTCCCTTCATTCCATGCGGCTGTTGCACTTCGTAAAATTTCTCACTCTTCAGATCAAATGCAAGAATCATATTTTGACCAGTTCTTACAGAGCCTCGCGCCGCCAACCAATGCAAAGCACCGGCGACAAAAACACCATTACATCGATCATCAAGAATATAATATGGGAATTCTTGAGTCCGTCTCCAAGTATCAGCTTTCAAACTATATATAATAACTTCAAGATAATCGACTTTATACGACTGTATAATTCTCACCAGCTTATAGTCATCAGTAGAAGCATCATAACCAAACCCATCGAAGTGAAAATTATTAGTCATGTAATCCGTATAACAATCACTCCAAAACTGCGGGAAAAGCTTGAATTTCTTAGTTGTTGGGTTGAACACAGACATGCCTAACCTGCGGTTAAACATAGCAAGCAATCCATGGCAACAACCAATCACTGAAGTGTGACCCCTGTCATATTTCTTAAATGGGTACTCAATTTCAACGGGATAATCAACAGAATCTAACTCCAGAGAGAAGAATTTGTTATCTGACGTTAAAGTCGGAACAATAAGACTGAGACCGGAATTGGTTTCGATGGCTCGATTGAGATGCAGCTTTACGAAATCTTGGCTGTCGATTAGGCTACAAAACACTTTGATACGCACCTGAAGCGCAGCAGAGGCTTTACCGGTAGCCGGCTTAGTATGTCGGAGATTATATCCAGCGGGAGACTTGACATTTGTGAGTGGCTTTGAGCACAACTTAGGGTTTCCAATATCCAAGACCCTTTCACTGATTTTGAAAGATAATTGAGTAAAACAATCAAAGCAAAGAGCAAAGCATACCTGAAGAATAATATATCACAGAAGCCAAGTAGAAAAATTGGATGTTGAGAAGTGAAATGGGTTTCTTTGCTCGTTGCTAATTCTGGCTCACATCTGCTTACTGCTGCTAGCCTTTGATGAGAGTGATTAAAAGCACAAAAACATGTGGACGATGGGGCTTGCTTTACGTTTATGATAAGATTTCTTTTACTTGTTATATTAAATAGAATATTCTTTTATCCCATAACATGTTAGATTAACGGTGAGTAGGCCAGTTATGACAGGCTTGATGTCTAGTAGTAGTAGTAGTAGTAGTAGAGTTAGACTGTTCGAGAGTAACGTTAGGTATTTTAATGTGAAAATTTTAATTAATATAATATTTATTTATTAATAATTAAATAATTTTATAAATTATAAAATTTATTATTTAATATATAAATAACGTATGACAATAATATTTAAGTGAAGATTTAAACGTTAAAACTCATAATATTATTGATAAGTTGGTACTTTAAGACAGCAATATTTAACGTGAGTAGATATTTTATCTCATATAGTCCAACAATATTAGTGTGAGGTCCCGCCTCAAAATTGATACACAATTTTCAGTTAGTTTCCTCAACCGACCTCTTTAGGTGCAACGGTAAAAGTCTTCCACTAATATATTCATCATCTCAATCACTTTTCTTTTGCTTGGAAAATTGCTGCGGGTATTTTACTCATATTTAGAAATGAAAAAGACAGTCATCAAATTCATCTACAGTAAATGAACATTAGTACATAGAAGTTGTTTAATCTAGCTGAAGAAAATTATTATGCGGTTTGAATACTAAGTTTTCAGCAAAAGAAGAGTACCTGTTACGTGTAGGAAAGAGATGGAGCTGAATGGAGAGCTGCAAGAGGAACAATCCCAGATTATCTAAATCCCAATTCTATTCTTTCTTTACTGTCAAAATCGAAGAGATGGAGATGGAATTCAATTTGCAAACCTATAGCAAGATCATCTTAACGAAAGAAGAGCAAAATCCAAACAGGGGAGACTAACTAGCCTATACTACTTTTCACCCACAGCAGGGAGGATCAAGGGTGGAAGAACGACGACCAAGAATTAAATAAAGAGATGAAGAGGGATTTGAAATCTTAATGTCTTCTCATGAGGGGCTGATATGTTAAGGTCTCTGTGGAGAATACCCCACCTTCACAAACAAAAGATAGAACAAATAATTAATTTTCTTTTTCCAGATTGTATATATGTTTGTTATAATTTTCCAGATAGAATGTGTTGTAATTAATTTGATATCGCCATTTAGATGATATACCTTGGAAAAAGTATATACTTATCAAAGTATAATGACATTGCTAGGTAATATGAAGGAATCCAATTAATTATCAAGTCAGTTCAATAAAAGTTTGAGATTCAATTTGCACGATATCACTTCCGTACTAGCCATAACAATTTCCTCACTATAAGAACACAAGTTGATCAATAAAAGAGACATGTAAAGTAACAGCACATCATCATTTCAGTCAACGACAAGAGTCAAGCATCCTTCAAATTAAAAAGGATGGTAGCTAACAGCACGTAGAACCTTGCATGCAAGTAACTGCTTCTTAAACCATACAAGCAACAAAGATACTAAAACAAACACTCGGCTTCCCAAGAGTAGAATTAATACTTGTACTAAAGAATATATTCACCAAACCTTCTATACTTCCATCGTGGACTTCCCATGTGTGCAAATACTGCCAAGCCATCCAATGTAAAACCCTGAAGAATGTAAAACCATCAGGATACAATAGTAAGAAAAAGTTTAGTGTGCTTTCAGTAGAAGAGATCAGGGACCATAAATCATATTAATATGTACTTCCTATTTAGGTTAGGTTGAACAATATCAAAGAATACAAAAGATTTACTTAATTCTGTACTTTACCGCGTAACATTTTCTGATACAAGCTGACAAAATGAATTTGCATACCTTTTAATGAGATTCATCGTAAATGCCTAAAAGACAATGAATTCATTTATTTTTTTACCTCTTATGGTTGGTTTAGCTCTTCCTTTGCCTGGTTTGCCTGGTATTCTGGTCTCTGAACAACCCATTCCTTACCAGCATCAAGAGGAACTAGAATCGCCCCACCAAGAAATACTTCCTGAAATTATTCTGGCTGGCCGGCAAGCTCAATGGGCTAAAATCCCAGATCTTTTAAGTCATACCAACAAAGCTTGCAGCATTCATCATCAATTAAAACTCTATCGCCATTCTTTGAATACACAAAAGGTCTCACATAATCGAAAGCAAAACATCTGATGAAAATGTTAAAAGCAATTCCTTGGGAGTCAGAAATTGTGTGCCTCCGGCGAAAATGATGACAGTTTAGTCCAGGACTCCTTGACCTCATATTCCTTCATCATCCATGTATCGTAAAATGTTCTCACATGCAAGTCACAGATTGACATCCCCAAGCCCGCCAAACTTACAATAGGGTACCCTGTATATCAGGCCGAAGCACAAGAAAAATATCCTCATTCTTTAATCAAATCCAAAGATAAATCTTTCACCATACAGTTCGAATTTTGAATTAGGTGATCCAAAGATAAATCTTTCACCATACAGATCGAATTTTTGTATTGCCACCCAATTCAAAGTATCACCAGCAAGAGCACCACATCCACTAATGTCATCATGACAGAATGCGAAGCCATTGGTTTTACTCCAAGAATTACTTCTCAAACTGTTAACAAAACTTTCAATATATTTTCTCTTTTTTTGGAACAGTACGATGCTTATCCAATCGTAGTCATCAGTAAAAGCATTGTAACCAAACCCATCCACCCTAATCCAACCACGAACATCATAGCTTTTAGAACCAATCAAAATATTGGGCAACGTATGGCATTTTCTAGTTGATGGGTTCCACAAAAGGCCTCCCTTTATCATTGCTTTATACCGCAAGTAATCCATTGCAACGGCGAAGTGATCGATTTATACGAAGCTATCAAGGGAATCCAAGCTTGTACAGATGAATTTTTCAGATAATTCTTCTTCAAAAATGAGGCCGAGACGGAGTTGGTTCCAATGGGACGCTTGAGATGGAGCTTTACGAATTATTGGCCGTCAATTAATGAACACGATGCTTTCGAAACGCACCCGAAGCGCAAAAGAGACTTCACTGGCAGCCGACTTAGTATGTCGTTGATCAAATCTTGAGGGAGCTTCGCCATTGGCAGTCGCCAGTTGTGTTACTAGGCTGAGTACACAAGGTGTTTGATAAAATGTCTGAGAAGGCAAATGGGTTTTTGCTACCATCCTGTCCCTGCCCACTTCCTTGCTGAGTGTACTACTGTTAATGTTAGCTCCGAATGAAGCCAAAACGCAGAGTTTTAGAAAATGAAATCCAGAGTTTAGGGCGTTGAGGACAGACGAAGGCGATCGAAGTCGGTGTTGCTGTCGCAAACGCAGAGTTTTAAAAACCGATTACAAGGTAACAAACAAATACTTATATGGATTTCTAAATGCTAATAAAAATAATTGATGAAACTAAGCAAAAGCATCGGAAATGCTGTATAAAATATGAGGGATATATAATGCAGTCAATTTGCTCAAGAAAATAACTTCTCACTCGAAGATTCACAAGGGCAAATATAAAATGTGAGGTTAATACCATGAGAATAAATTTAAAAAAAAATGAGTTGCAATTTTTTAAATTTGATGTTACATTACCATCCGGGCAAATATAAAATATGAGGTTAATACCGTGAAAAGAAATTAAAAAAAAAATAGTTTTGTTGTGAAAATAATTGTGAAGTGTCAATAAATCCGTGGAAATAATATAAACGATAAGAAAAAGGGAGCAGAGTGATAATAAGCAAGCCAATGAGAGAACTTTACTTGCTCTCTATTTCATTTCTTAATCTGTGAATCTATTTGACTACAAATGGTGACGGCTACTTATAGCCAACAAAACAATATACTTGTTTAATCTTAAGGTATTGTGTGTATTACACTCTATGAATTAGTTAATGTGATGCACAACTCATATGTTTAAAAAGATGTAATACACATATCACAAGTTATGTGGCTATTTTTATTATTCACTTACTGAAGTTATTAGTATGAAACAAACATTATATACATAAACCCATAACAAGTTTCAGTTTTTTAAATTTAATATTACATTACAATCTTGCAAATGTTACGTTACAATCCTAACAATGACATAATTAGAAGTCTCTTATGATATGTATTGATAAAGACCATTTGAAATTTAACCCAAAAACCTGAGAGGACCATTTCTAAATTAAAAGAAATGCTACATTCTCAAACAACTATATTCTTGTATGATTAAGCATAGGGTAAAACAAGACTATCCACACAAATAATTATATTACGTCAAAGCTGTGGTGCACCATGAATATGGACCAATCTAACCCCATCTTTTTTCCTATACGGTACCAATAAAGGGACTCCCCACTTTTATGAACTAAAACTTTATCCCCACTCTCTGAATAAGCCAACGGTCGACACACTCTCTCCACAGAGCAAGAGAAAAGTTTAGTCCAAGACTCCATCACCCCATATTCCTTCATTACCCATATACTATAAGGTTGCTGATGATTGTAAATGATGCATGTTAGAGATAGAGATCCACTAAGAGCATGCAAGTCAAAGCATCTTTTATCTTTTATATCAGGCAAAGGCACTTGAAAAAATTCCTCGGTATTTAGATCAAATGCAAGAATCAGACTGTAGCCTTCTGCTGTGTTGGTAGTTTTGAACGCCAGCCAATGCAAAGCCCCGACTGCAAGAGCTCCGGTTCTTGGGGGGAAGTAAAATGGAAAGGGCAACTCTTTAATCTGTCTCCAAGAATTATTTTTCAGGCTATAAACAGCAACTTGGGTGCAATCAACTCTGTTTTTACCGAATTGTATGATTCTGACCAACTTGTAGTCGTCACTAGCCGTGTCGTAACCAAATCCATCAGCAACGCAATCATAATATCTGAAATCATTCCAGAATTTTGGTAATATATTGTGTTTCTTGGTCGATGGGTTCCACAAAGCTATACCTCTACTGCAGTCTTGTAGAGCAAGTAATCCATTGCAAGAACCAAAAATTACAAAATGATCAAATGCGCGATGAAGTTTGATAGCATCATTATCCGTATTGGAATCTAAACTTGCGGAGAAGAATTGGTTGTGGGGTATGCCTACAAGAATGAGGCTGAGATTTGAGTTGGTTTCAGTGGAGCGGTTCAGATGTAATTTTATGAAATCTGGGCTGTCGATTAAGGAACAGAATGACTTTGACAAGCATCTGAATCGCAGGAGAGACTTGATGGGTAGTCGGCTTAGTATTTCGATGATTGCATCTAGCGGAAGCCTTGACATTGGCAGTTGGTAGAGTACAATTCACGAATTTCACTAATTCTCAAAGATAGTTGAAACAATTTTATAAAAAAAATTAGCAAAGGCACAGGATACTAAAAAAGAAAATCAGTAAATGCTAAGGTTTTAATTAATATTGAAGCATAGCATTCAACGAAACTCAGCCGTTATATATTTTTAAATTCAGCATTTTAAGTTTGTTGTTTACGAATTGCCATGTCAACTTGTTAATAACAAGAAGCAACACAACTAGAGTTCTATTGTTCTTGAGTATTGATTTTGACATTTTGTTAAAGCGGAGATTTCAAGAGAGTTAAGAAGTAAAGAGCAATTCTATTATTAAGTGCAAACAAGAGTCTAAATTCTAGGGATGGCAATGGAGAGCGAGGAGGAGAAGACTAACATCCCCGAACCCATCTATGATGTTTTACATATGTTCCCATCCCCTCCCTATACCCGTTCCTGTCAGAATTGCTTGAGACCTCTCATTGAATAATAACAGGGATTCCGAGAGTTCATGATTATTATAAAACTCATTTTTTTTTTTTTAGTTTTCAAACTTAATTTAATTATATTAAATTACAAATATATAAAATAAAATGAGAATGATTATGAATAGTTTTATTACATTATATTCTATTAAATTTTTGTATATATAATATTCAAATAATAATTTTCAAAAATAAATTCAAACAATGTGATTTTTATATAATATTACATGAGTGCTGTCCATGAATAATAATACCTCTTGGCCATCAACTATGGTGCAAAGAACGCCGTGAGTGGGGCTGTTGACTGACATTGCGACAAGTTGGGTTGCACGACCACTGGCAACATGATATTTGCAACATGATATTTGACTGGGCTATAATGAGATAAGGATAGGCTGGGTGTTAGCTATAACACAAATAATTTAGAAATGATGAGTGAGACTATGAAAGAGTGGCTTAGAGTTTAATTTATGACTTGTGAGATTATGTGCTTTGGGCCGTGGTTAAGTTTAAATTACATTATAGTCTTTCTATTAACTAATATTTATATTGTTTGTATAAATAATTTGATATTTTTTATTTACGTCAATATTTAATTTTTTACAATTTAAATTTTATTATTTATTTACTAATAATTCTAGAAAAATAAAAACAGGAAAATAGAACATAAGGAGAGAATAGAGATTTCATCCATTTTCCGAATAAGAAATTGAGTATAAAATTATTTCTATACTCTCTCCAAATAAGAAAAATTCCCAAGAGCCCGTCTCACGAAGGAATTTTTGCCATCCCTACTAAATTCTTGCATTCTTTTGAATATCGAAATACAGATTTTTGTTAATACTCATTAACGATTGGTTTTCCCTTTTCAATCTGTACTCATGCACTGGTACTTCATACTTGATAATAGTTAAAATAATTATCATATCACTTCAATAAAGAATTCAAGATTCAATTTGGAACGATATTCACTTCCTGAATTATCCAAATTAATTTCCTCAATATAAAGACACAAGTTGATCAACAAAAGGGAAGGGACATGTAAAGTAACAGCATGTCTTCATTTAATTTCAGTCAATAACAAGAGCGAACCATCATCCTTCAAATTAAAAAGCACAGGGGCTAATACTTCATAGAACCTTTTGTGCAAGTAAGTGCTTCTTTAACTATCCAAGCTACAAAAATTACTAGAATACCATTTGGCCTACAAATTGTAAAACAAATGCCTGTACTACGACAATATATTCATCACACCTTCTATACTTCCATCTGTAGACTTCCTATGTGCACAAATATCCTCATTCTTTAGATCATGATTATCCTTAGCATCTCACCAAACATTTAATCGCATTATTTTAAGTTTCAACAGACTATTTTATTTGCCTCTACGAACTTGACCGGTTGGTTTTTAAACAACTTTCTTGCATTCAAAAAATGGAGAAAGCAGAAGATTAAAAATTATGCCAACCATAATTTAATTAGAAATATGTACTCATGGTACGTATACATATATTGTCTAAAGACTGAAATTTAACCCGAAAACCTGCTCTAATAAGTAATAAAAGAGAGGACCATTTCTAAATTAGGAGAACCCTCAAACACCCATATTCTCGTACAATTAAATATGGGGTGACACAAAAACTATCCACACAAATAATTGTATAAAGAATAAAGTGTGACGCACCATGAATATGGACCAATCTAGCCCCCATCTTTTCTACTTGGTACCAATAAAGGGACTCTCCACATTTATGAACTAAAACTTCATCCCCATTCTTTGAATAGCCAAAGGTCGACACACTCTCTCTACGTTGCAAGAAAAAAGTTTAGTCCAAGATTCCATCACCCCATATTACTTCATTACCCATACACTGCAAGGGCGTTGCTGATCTCTAAAAATGCAAGTTAGAGACAGACGTCCCCCAATAACTTGCAAGGTGAAACATCTGCTATCCTTTATGTGAGGCATGGGAACTCGAAAAAATTCCTCGGTCTTTAGATCAAAAGCAACAATCAAACAGTAGCCTTCTGATGTGTCAGGAGTTTTGAATGCCAGCCAATGCAAAGCACTGACTGCAAAAGCTCCAGCTCCTGGGGGGAAGAAAAACGGAAATGGCAACTCTTTAATCTGTCGTGAAGAATTAGTTTTCAGGCTGTAAACAGTAACTTTGGTGTAGTCGACTCTGTTTTTGCCGAACTGTATGATTCTGACCAACTTGTAGTCATCACTAGCTGGGTCATAACCAAATCCATCAGCAACGCGATCATAATATCTGAAATCATTCCAGAATTTTGGTAGTATCTTGTGTTTCTCGGTTGATGGGTTCCACAAAGCTAATCCACTAACATAGTCTTGTAATGCAAGTAATCCGTTGCAAGAACCAAAAATTACGAAATGCTCAAACGGAAGATGAAGTGTTACAGCGGCATTATCCATACTGGAAGTGGAATCCAAACTTGCGGAGAAGTATTGGTTGGGAGGTATGCCTACAAGAATGAGGCTGTGATTGGAGTTGGTTTCCATGGAGTGATTCAGATGTAATTTTATGAAATATGGGCTGTCGATTAAGGAACAGAATGACTTTGACGAGCATCTGAATCGCAGAAGAGACTTTATGGGTAGCCGGGCTTAGTATTTCGATGATTACATCTAAAGGGAGCCTCGACATTGCCAGTTTCTATTAAGTCTAGCTAGCTCCAAGACTCTTTCAACAATCCTGAAAGATATTAGCAAAAGCATAGGATACACAAGCACTGTCATTAAAAAACAAATTCTAAAGTTTAATTAGCTTTCAATGAAACCGCTAGTTATTTTCAACATTGCTAATAACACAAAGACAAAAAGACAACACAACTAAAATTCTATAATATTTGTTGAGTATCTCTTTTTGTTGTAGCGGAGATTTCAAAGAGTAATTGATAAGTAAATGGCAATTCTATTATTAAACTTCACGATCTATGCTGATACATATATGTTTATTTATTTGTTGATAAAGGCTAAAGAGGATGATACAAACTACAAAGTACAAACAGATAGAAGAGATGGCATAGGATGAAAAACAGATCCCATAACAATTATGGAAAAAAAAACCAGGGTTCTGATTTCCGGGGAAGGCAATCAGTCGAAAGAAGGAAAGCCTGCCTACTTTTGATGACATGAGATTTAAGACCCTTTCTTTAAAGTAAAAAGTAAAGGCAGAAACTAGTTGAAACCCTCGGTTTGGAAGCGACGCTCGGTAAACACTGCTATAGTAGCCCAGTCTAGAGAAAGTTTTTTTTTTTTTAAAGAAGTATGCAACACGAGGATTTCCCAAGAGGTCACCCTTCTTAGTACTGTTCTCGCCCAAGCACGCTTAACTACGGAGTTCTGATGGAATCCGGTGCATTAGTGCTGGAATGGTCGCACCCAGCTCAGTCTAGAGAAAGTTATGGGACAAAACATGATAAGACTCTTTCTATTTATTCGTCCTTATCAGAAATTTGCTACAGAATAATTGTGGGTTGATTAGATGGCAGAAGAAAAGTACATATAGTAGTTAGGGTAGCGTATGAGATAACAGACTACTAAAGGTACATATGTGTACAATAAGGGTGGTCGTAGATCAATAAGTAATAGTGACTACGGAAATTAACATATCTTCGATAAGGACGATTATGAGAAAGAGTACGACTAAGGTTCGGGGAGCAAGACACTCACAAGGATCAAGCACGTAAGTAAGAAAATAGAAATTGGTAAGATGATAAGCAAAATGATCAAGTTTAACATTTGATGTGACAAAAGAAAGGACACCATTATGAGATCAATTAAACCTTATCATCTTTGCTCAGATAAAAACGTTAAAGCTTAGCACATTAATTTACCTAGTCTAACCGGCTCTTTATTCTCCTTCTCTGTCCGCTATCCTCAAACAAACACCTTC
Source organism: Murraya koenigii (assembly GCA_025617385.1). NCBI lineage: Eukaryota > Viridiplantae > Streptophyta > Magnoliopsida > Sapindales > Rutaceae > Murraya > Murraya koenigii. The sequence continues at coordinate 31,063,907 of CM046816.1, read as the reverse complement.
TCCAGAATAAGCATCAAGTCAGACAAGACCCTTCAAACAAATAGTTTCATACCAAAAAGATTGTGACACGTCATGAATCTGAAAACTCTCTGTTTTCTTCTTTTCTAGGTCGTACCAGCAAAGATAATGCTCGTTTTGAAGAATTAAAATCCTATTATTCATGTAAGGAAAAGAATCCAACCAAGCAGTTGTAAATTCTTTTTCTCATGTGATTAAAAGGGGTTGTATACCATAGATAAATAAACAGAAATTAAACAAGCACAATCCAAGCCAATAACTATATCATAAGAGATATAAAGTTTTAACTGAAAACTCAAATTAAAAAGCTTACAGGAACATAATTTAATATAACCATTACTATATAATAAATAAGATTACAGTATAAATATTTTGTTTAAATAATACTAAAGGTTCATAATATCAAGAATCTTATTAATTTTAGTTCACCGTAGTAACCTACTATATGCTGTTCTAATAAGTGGGTATCTTAACTAAGGAGAGCATAAAATCAAAATTAAAACAAAAAAAAAAAATTACCGAGGATAACGTCAGAAACTTACCCTCCAAATTTATAAAAAAATAGAGTTAAAATTCTCCTTTTCACCGTTCAATCCTTACCTCCAAATCCGAAGTCACGGCACTGTGATCTTCTACACTCGGCTTTCACTCTCGCAAAATTGCGTACCGCCGCTTTCACTTCTATTCACTTTCATTTACGTGATTCTACGAACCTAATTTAATGGCTAATTTCATTTAAGTGTAAGGCTTAGTAATAAATTGCACAGCTAGTAAACTTTTTAGACTTTAGGCTTTTAGGCCATTCCATGAGACGTAGCCATATTATTACTTTTTAATTGATGTGATTTGTGAGATGTAATTAAAACTCACCAGTGAAGGTGATGATTCGTGTACCAATGAAGAAATAACAATTCTTATTTTTTATCTTTCATGAGCCTCAAATGATGAATTGATGAAGAAACTACAGATTGAGACTTTGTAATAAATAAATGTGTGAAAATTAAAATACTTTTGTTTTTTAATTCAAAGTAATTATGTCATTTTTAGTTCGTTTGGACGCGACCGCCTCTTGGTGCGGTCAAGCTGACTGTTGATGGGTGTTCGAGGGGTAATCCTGGGTTGTCCGCTGCAGGGGGTGTTCTTCGGGATCATAGGGGTATATTTTTGGCAGGGTTTGGCTCTTTTCTTGGCCATCATCCAATCCTTTATGCGGAGCTTATGGCTGTTTGTGAGGGTTTGGAGCTGGCGGTCCAGATGGGTTATTCTGTTGTGGAGGTAGAGTCTGACTCGGTTACTGTGGTTTCCTGGATCCTCGCGGATAGTTCTGTCCGATGGGATTATGCTTTGCCCTTGCGTCGAGTTCGATCTTTGGTGTCCTCTTATTCGGTTGTGGTTCGGCATGTGTATCGTGAGGCTACGTTTGCAGCTGACTTTTTGGCCAATTGGGCTTGCACTACTTGTTCCAGCCATCGATTCTTATCGGTCCGTGATCTGCCCACAGGTTTATCTAAGATTATTCATATGGATGCCCATGCGATTCCACATATCAGACGCTAATTTTATTATATTACCGTTTGTATGTTTTCACTTATCGAGGAGGTTTTTGGTTCATGTCCCCCTCCTTATATATGTATTTCCTCTTGCATGATTTATATTACAGGTAGGGGTCCGGCCTAACCCCCCACTATTTTGGTGATTTCAAAAAAAAAAAATTATGTCATTTTTAGTAATTTCATAAAAAGATATTTTTATAATAAAAATATTTTGAATACAAAGAGTGCTCAAAATATTTTTTAAGTATAAATAATCCCACTCTTTTTTATTTTACTTACCCATAATACAATCCCCTCCCAACAGTTTTAAACATTTTAATTCTATTCTTTGTTTCCAACGGCAAGTATGTACAGCATCTTTAGCCCTGCAGCTTCTGCTTTTCAATCGTTGACAATAATTAATTAAAGACTTGAAATCTAAGTCAGTACATTGAATTTAACTAGTGGATCGTTTCAATAGAGTTTGACTTATATACTAATTGACTTTCGGTACATGTAAAAGTAATCATGACATGTATTCCTATATACATATAAACGTATATATTTTATTTGTATAATGATAAATAGACATTCTAAACAGCTAAATTTATATGATATTTTTTCATAAATTCTGAGTGGATTAAATGTATTATCTGATTAACCAATTAATAAATACGGTATAATTTAAAATGAAATTTTCAGATACGTGGTATTAGCACTACTCATACTGCATTATTTCTGTATGTGCCTCCAATTTTATGTACGAAATATTAAGTATTCATAATAAAAATAAGACGTTCAAGGATACATACAAAGTCAGCATAAACTACTTGGATGCACGTATAATGGAGAATGAAATTGATCCTCTCTTATATATACGGAAGGAATGGTGCACACACATATTATTCAACTATGGAGCTTTCTTTTTCAGTCTGGGTTGGCATTTATAATTAAGTCCTGCTTAACTCCTATAAATAGGCACAAATTAAAGACTGCTTCATTCCATATCGAATTGCCAACAATTTTTTCCAAAGAAGACGATGACGTCGAATTCAGCTGCATTAGTACTAGCCCTAGGGCTGATTCTTGCAAACTTTACAGGCCATTGCCATGGTGCACTTCAGGTGGGATTTTATAGAGGAAAGTGTCGCCCGCTTGTAGATGTTGAGTCTGTTGTCGCTGCTGCTGTCAGTGCAAAGTTCATCATGGACCCAACTATCACACCCGCTCTCCTTCGTATGCAATTCCACGACTGCTTCGTCAATGTAAGTTCATTGATTACTTAGATTAATTGCATTGCAATTTGCGCTTTTATGAATAAGCTAAAAGGTATCTTGTGTAATGGTATGATATAAAAGGGATGCGACGCGTCGATTCTACTGGACGGGCTCACCTCTGAGAAAACTGCACCCCCAAATTTAAGCGTGAGGGGCTTTGATGTTATTGATGCTGCTAAGGCTGCATTGGAGAGTGTCTGCCCAGGCGTCGTCTCTTGCGCTGATATCATTGCCATGGCAACCAGAGATGCTGTTTCCTTGGTAACAGAAGTGTTTTAATTAGTAGTGAGGAAAATTAATAACGGACTCTAATTAAGATTTGGATTCAGTGCATGTTGATATCTGAGCTTTGTGCTGATCATTATTCATTAATTTCTAATATCACTATTGTACACGTGGTACAAGATTTAAAAAAAGATGTTGATGCAGCTTTTCCCGCGTGCCTCGACAGTGCTTCGAACCTTCCAGCAGTACCTCCAAGCAGCTCGCTAAGGAACGTCCGAACCTTACGCTCGCGGTTTTAAGCGATGACCGATCCTTACGCTCGCGATAAGTTCGAGCGGGATTGCCTCCTTTGTCCGGTTCACTGTCTTCTTGAGCGGTGATTTCCGGACCGCACTCCTGAAATCGGGTCGGGTCGCCGGGCGTTTCCGTGAAACCCTCCGACGCTCAAGTCGATGTCGGGTTTCTCTTTTGGTATCTCCCTAGTGAGGGAGGCCGGAAAGATGAAAGGGTATTATTTCGCCCCTTTTTGGATGTAAATGGTGTTTTTAGAGAAAGTCGGATGAGAGAAATTTGGAAAGGAAGAACACGTGTCAAGTTACGGAAAATCCAACTTCTCTTTACGTATCAAAAATCCAACCCTTTGTGAATTAAAATGCCAACCAACCCTTTTGCGTTCTCCTTCGTTTCCTTTTATATTCTTCTTTTCACGCTCTTTTCCTTTCCAGTACGTCCACTCCACGCTTATGGTATCCGGGTCCCTCGGCGGTCGTGTTTGGAGGAATATTCCACTAGGGATGGCGGTTGTTCCATAGTCCGATTCACGTGGCGGATCACCATGTCGGGCAGCGTGCGAGGAATGATGACACCTTGGAGGCACGTCGTGCGCCACCGGCAACGATATCACCACTCCACCATGTGGGACCACTGTTCGAGACATCAAAGGTGTGCCGAGATTACGAGAAAAATGGTAGGGTTGCCACAGGTCGGGTCTTGTCCAGTGTGCTTCGGGGAATCAGTGCGGCGAGGAGACACGCGCTCGGTTCTCGACCTTGACCGGCTTTGACACGAGGGACGACCTCGGCGGGAAATGAGCTCTCGACCTTGACCGGCTTTGACACGAGGGACGACCTCGGCGGGGAATGAGCTCTCGACCTTGACCGGCTTTGACGGAAGGACTGCTCGGGCTAGGTTCCCCTCAGGCGTCTTGCTTGGTCGGAAGGGCTTGAGGGGTTTGTCGATATTTACCACGTACACTTGGAAGGGCTTTGAGGGGCATGTCGATATTTTACCCAATCACGGTCCCAGGTTTCTAGTCTTTTGAGTGAGCGAGATAAGGCTGGAAACTTCGATAATGATGGGTGAGTCGCGGCCTTTTACACTTCCCATGCTTCGGTATGTCGCCACTTGAATCGTTTCTCATTTAAGGCCGGGACACGTGGGTTGATCCAGTAGCGTATTTGAAATTGAAAGGACAGCGACCTAAAGGTCGTGTCCCTCGAACACTGCCTGCCACTTTCGAAAGGATGCGTCTTCCTCTTTAAAATCCCAACTTCTTCTTGTTCCCTCTGTTGCTTACTTACTCATTCGAATTCAAAATTCATCTGCTCTCCGCTGCTTATCGGTCTTCTTCTACATCAGGCGGCTTCAGCTACCACGCTTCCTTTGTGTCCGGTACCACTCAATTTTCCATTTCACCACTCTGTTTCTTCCTCTGCATCTTGTTAGTCCATACCGCTTAAAAATGTCGGACCCCAGTGACCCGTGGGATGTCATGGGAGGACTCTTCCTCTTCAGTGAGGCACTGACCTCGAGTATAATCCAGTGAGGGATTCTAGTCCAGGAGGAATTACATGGTGAGACCCGGTAGCGTCGGAGGATAAGGGCCGGCCGGAGGTCGGCGTGGGGAATACCCGTTGACTACTTAGAATGTCAAACCACTCGATCGGAGTTGAGCGGACTTAGGAAACTTACCACATTCCAGATGGTGTAATTACGAGGTTGCAGGCGGTGAAATCCCGGTCGTCCCCATGGGTTTACAACCTTATTTGGAGTGCTTCGGATGGGGGTTAGGTGCCTCTCGACCTTATTTTGGCAGGGTTTTGTGCGGGTTTCAGTCGGCCCGCAGGCAGCCGAACCGAATGGGTGGAGAGTCCTTTCAGGACTCTTCGTTTTGTGGAAGCAGTTGCGATCTGGATGAGCCCTTGGTAGGGAAATCGAGACACCTCTACCGAGCTTAAGTGTAGCCCGAAGGATCTTTGGTTGGTATTATCTTACCTCCGACTGAAGGGTAGAAGCCCATCAGCTGATCTCCACCTCCGGTGGCAGCTGGAAGAGCAAATTCTTCTTCGTTGGGGAGAGTGGGGCCTGTTGCACTCCGTGGCGAGGAGTTCCTCCGATCCATGGCATTTACGCATTCAGGTCATTTATACGCCTTGTGAATTTTATTTTAGTTCCTCTACTCGCGTCTGTTTTCATTGTCTTGCTCACGGTTGTTTTGCGACCTCGCAGGGTGCTTATTATTCGATTAGCGATCGACTTGAGCACGTGTGCTGGCTGCTCTTACAAGCGTGAGCTCGTGCGAGGGCTGTTGACACCTCGGAGCTTTTAGAGTCCAATCTAGTTCCAGTGAAGAAATGGTGGCGGGATCGCGGTGTTGCTGCAGTGGCGTGGGGACAAGCGAGGCTGCGAGTACCTCAAAAGACCACGGTCGAAGGAGGTGCCCGCCTCCACGACTCGAGCCTACGCTCCTTCTTGGCTCGGCGGTCGAGCGTGCGAGCGAGGTCCTCCTCGTAGGAGACAGAGGGCTATTCCCCAAACCAGCGGTGTCGCGGAGGCGAGTCGGCCCGGTCGTTCAGAGCACTTACAGAAGGCTTTTAATGAAGAGGCGGCCGAGCGGGTTTCGGATGAGATAGAATCCTGTTCTCCTCGGTACTGTCGCGGTATCTTCAGTGACTCTCCTCTCGAGCATTGGTATCTGCGACCGGGCTCGATGAGATTACTCACGAGTTCAGGGAAGAACTCAGAGCAAGGTTCGAGCTTGGGCGAGGCTTTGAATGAGCGAAGGAGGAGAATCGAAGGCTGCTTGGATGAAAATATAAACTTTGCGAGAGAAAGCAGTGGTCGAGCTCGAAGGTCTACGGGCTTGAAAGGGAGTTGGGTGAGGTCAAGAGCGAGTGAAGCACGCTCGGAAAGACACTGGATACTCGGAAGTCTTATTACGAGCAGCTCGTGGAGGAGAAAGCTGCTCGTCTTGAGAGCAAATAGACACTACGAAGGTCCGACTTGCCATGAGTACAACATTGAGGCGAGACTCCATTCTGTTGCCTTATGTATGCTTTTGGCAAGGCATACCACAGGCCAGAGCATGTCGAGGTTGAAGGGTATGTGGTGAGTACATGAGCAACCACAGCTACTTCATCAGAGGCCCGAGGTGTGGTCGGTGGTCGGCTCCCTCTTCTTCCAGTGCCCTCCTGCTGGTGACTTTCCTCCTGCTTGAAGCTCCTGCTTGAAGCTCCACTGAGTGTCCTTCCTCCTGCTCCTCCTGCTTGTTGGTCCTGCTGCTTTGCTGTGATGTTCCTAGCTGCTGATCTTGCTCTTCCCCTACTTGTTCTTAGAATAACTTGGACACTTTTCTCTTCTTTTTTTTTTTTTTTTTTTTTTTTTTACATATGTAATCTTTTCACTTGAAATAAAGAGATACATGTTTTGAACAATTCTATTACTTGCTAGTGTACATACATTCTCATCTTCTACGTTGAGTTAACTTTGAATGTGCTTCTTGAGTAAAAATTTTCTAAGTATTGGACATCTATTTTCATTCATGAATGCATGGTAGAGTTTTGCTCGACTTAGGCTAAAAGGCCTTATGTCGATTTTGCGAGCTCATTTGACTTGCTCGAGCACTGCATTTGGCTCTTGCTGAGACAACGTCCGCCTCGAACTTAGGCTGGGGACTTTTGGACAAGGGGTTCCTTTGAACTCGGCTCGGGCCTGTAATTGACCAGAGCTTCTTCCATATTACTCCTGCTCACGGTCTTGAATGACCGGAGCTTGGCATCGTCACTCTAATGAGTTAGGCTTTGGGACTTCATGCGTAGGAGCTCTTCTTCTCCTCGAGCCTTTTAATCGACCGGAGCTTCGATGACACTCCTGCTCTGGTTTTCAAATAACTCGGAGCTTGGCACGATCCGCCTAATGAGTTAGGCTTTGGGACTTCGGCCAGGAGTTATTCTTCTGCTCGAGCCTTTTAATTGACCGAGATTTTCTTATAACACTCCTGCTCGATTTTCAAATAACTTGGAGCTCGTGCCGATCCACTTAATGAGTTAGGCTCTGGGACTTCATGCTAGTGGAGTTCTTCTTCTTTCGAGCCTTTTAATCGACCGGAGCTTCGATGACACTCCTGCTACGGTTTTCGAATAACTTGGAGCTTGGCAGATCCGCTCTAATGAGTTAGGCTTTGGGACTTCTGGCGAGGAGCTCTTCTTACGCTCGAGCCTTTTAATTGACTCGAGGTCTTCGATAATACTCACTGCTCTGGTTTTCAAATAACCCGAGCTTGGCGCGATCCGCCTAGTCGGTTGGGCTCTGGGACTTCGGCGAGGAGCTCTTCTTACCTCTCGAGCCTTTTAATTGACCGAGGTCTTCGATGACACTCCTGCTCTGGTTTCAAATAACTCGGAGCTTGGCACCGATCCGCTCTAATGAGTTAGGCTTTGGGACTTCTGGCGAGGAGCTCTTCTTACGCTCGAGCCTTTTAATTGACTCGAGGTCTTCGATGACACTCACTGCTCTGGTTTTCAAATAACTTGAGGCTTGGCGCATCCGCCTAATGAGTTAGGCTTTGGGACTTCGGCAGAGAGCTCTTCTTCTGCTCGAGCCTTTTAATTGACTCGAGGTCTTCGATAATACTCACTGCTCCGGTTTTCAAATAACCCGAGCTTGGCGCATCACGCCTAGTCGGTTGGGCTCTGGGACTTCGGCGGGGAGCTCTTCTTCCGCTCGAGCCTTTTAATTGACCCGAGGTCTTCGATAATACTCCTGCTCTGGTTTTCAAATAACTTGGAGCTTGGCGCATCCGCCTAATCGGTTGGGCTCTGGGACTTACGGTCGAGGAGCTCTTCTTCGCTCGAGCCTTTTAATTGACCCGAGGTCTTCGATGACACTCCTGCTCTGGTTTTCAAATAACCTGGAGCTTGGCACCGATCCGCCTAATGAGTTAGGCTTTGGGACTTCGGCGAGGAGCTCTTCTTACGCTCGAGCCTTTTAATTGACTCGAGGTCTTCGATGACACTCCTGCTCTCGGTTTTCAAATAACCTGGAGCTTGGCACGATCCGCCTAATGAGTTAGGCTTTGGGACTTCGGCGAGGAGCTCTTCTTCGCTCGAGCCTTTTAATTGACTCGAGGTCTTCGATAATACTCCTGCTCTGGTTTTCAAATAACTTGAGGCTTGGCGATCGTCGCCTAATCGAGTTGGGCTCTGGGACTTCGGTCGAGGAGCTCTTCTTACGCTCGAGCCTTTTAATTGACCAGGGTCTTCGATGACACTCCTGCTCTGGTTTTCAAATAACTCGAGGCTTGGCACGATCACTCTAATGAGTTAGGCTTTGGGACTTCGGCGAGGAGCTCTTCTTACGCTCGAGCCTTTTAATTGATTCGAGGTCTTCGATGACACTCCTGCTCCGGTTTTCAAATAACTCGAGCTTGGCACCGATCCGCCTAATGAGTTAGGCTTTGGGACTTCAGCTGAGGAGCTCTTCTTCCGCTCGAGCCTTTTAATTGACTCGAGGTCTTCGATAATACTCACTGCTCTGGTTTTCAAATAACTCGGAGCTTGGCGCAGTCCGCCTAATCGAGTTGGGCTCTGGGACTTCGGCGAGGAGCTCTTCTTACGCTCGAGCCTTTTAATTGACCGAGGTCTTCGATGACACTCACTGCTCGGTTTTCAAATAACTTGAGAGCTTGGCACAGTCACGCCTAATGAGTTAGGCTTTGGGACTTCTGGCGAGGAGCTCTTCTTACCGCTCGAGCCTTTTAATTGACTCGAGGTCTTCTGATAAAACTCCTGCTCTGGTTTTCAAATAACCCGAGCTTGGCACCGTCCCGCCTAATGAGTTAGGCTCTGGGACTTCATGCCGAGGAGCTCTTCTTCTCCTATTCTTTATTTTGAACTTGCATTATAAATGCTATTCTTATTTTTACATACATTTGTACTTTTACATATCCCATCTTGGGATGAAATATTTACATTAGCATTTCAATACAAGAAAACCTATTGAAAATACTTCCTCAGGAGTTGTGCGTTCCATGGCCTCTTGACCTCTCGTCCATCTGGATGAGCCAGCCGGTATGCTCGGGTCACTGCTAGTTGAGTGACTTCGATAGGGACCTTCCGGTTTGGTCCAAGTACACCTTGTCTTGGGTCTTTTGTGCTCTGGTTGACTTTCCTCAATACCCAATCACCCACGGAATCGGCGAATGTGTACCTTCGATTGTAATAACGAGCCACTCTTTGTTGATATTACGAGATCTTGGCGGCTATCCTTTCTCTTTTTCTTCCAGCAAGTCCGAGCTGCACACATCGCTCGTTGTTTTGCTCCTCGTTGAAGTGCTACGTCGGTGTGTCCCCATTCCTATCTCGGTGGGAACCAGCTGCCCGTGTCCAAATGCCAAGGAGAATGGGGTCTCTCCGGTGGCCGTTTTGTGTGTGGTTACGTAGGCCCACAAGACACCAGGCGACTCATCCACCCAAGCCCCTTTTGCTCGCCTGACCTTGTCTTCGAGGCGTTTTATAGTTTTATTCGCGGCCTCTGCTTGCCCATTGGCACTGTGGGTGTGAGGAGAGCAAAACTTCAACTCTATCCCGAGTTACGGCGAAGTCTACGAACTTGCCATTATCAAGCTGCCTCCCATTATCGGTGACTAATGTATGAGGAATCCCGTACACGCAAATCACATTCTTCAAATGAAATCGGTGGTTTTACCTACGTGATCTTGCTCGAGGCTCCAGCTCGACCCATTTGGTGAAGTAATCAATCGCGACTATGGCATGGGTGGCGGATGCTCTCCCTTTCGGCGGTGGCCCAATCAAATCTATTCCCCAGCGAGCAAATGGCCATGGCGAATTCATCGCCGTAAGGTTCTCGGGAGGTGAGTCGGTGGTTAGCAAAGCTCCGGCGACTCTTGCGACTTCTCGTCTTCTCACGAGCATCTTGGTGCATGCGGGGCCAAAAATACCCTTGCCTCGAGGCCTTGAAAGCCAAGGACCTCGAGCCGGAGTGATTTCCACGAGACTCCCTCGTGTATCTCTCGGAGGGCGTAATCGACCTCCTCTTGGTCTAAACACTGCAGCGAGGGAGAGTGTACCCCGTCTATATAAGACCCCATCGATGAGAGTGTACACGGCTGCTTTGCACCTCAATTTCCTTACTGTTTCTTATCGGTTGCACTTGTCCCTTCCTTGAGGTAGGAGATGATCGGTTGCATCCGGTGTTGCTCGTTGTTAGGTTCATCACCTCGTCCTCCTGCTCGATACTCGGCGGGTTTTGACTTTCGAGAGGGATAGATTTTGGAAACTTGGGGTCAGGGTGGCTGCCATGCGAGCTATCATATCTGCTCGAAAATTCTTCCCCTCGGGATCTGTTCCACCTCGGCAGCTCGGAAATTTTTCATTAGTTGCCTTACCTACGAAGGTAGGCATCCATCTTCTCCCCTTTGCACAAGCTCTCGTCGGGGTGATTAGTTATCAGCTGGGAGTCCGTTCTAAGCTTTATTTCCTCTGCTTTTACTCTGAGGCGAGCTTGAGCCCGCTATTACTGACTTCGTATTCGGCTGATTGTTGGTGACTTGAACTCTAATCTCACGACGTATTGCATCTCCGCCCCTCCGGACCTTGAGCACCACCCTGCTCCTGCTCCACGACTTCCACGGGATCCATCTCTGTGACTACCCATGTTTTGGTTGAAGCACAGGAGCTTGGCGAGGGTTCAGCTCTCAGTCTCTTTTCCCTCGCCGTGCACTCGACCACGAAGTCGGCTAAAGATTGTGCTTTTATGGTCTGCTCGGGGTTGGTAATTAAGGTCAAACTCAGCTTAACTCCACGACCATTTAACCAACCTTCGGAGGTCTCGAGGCTTGTGTAGAGTTTGCACGAGGGTTGGTTAGTCGATACCACCTAGAATGTGCTTGAAAATAAGGCCTCGACTTTCGGACGCCGTGACCGGGGCTAGAGCCCACTTCTCCATGGTTGGATCACAGGGTTTACGCTTCCAGCAACGCTCTGCTCGTGTAATACGCGAGTCTTGTACTCCTGATTCCTCCCTTATCGAGGCCGAGCTTGTTGCCCATTGGGATCTGACCAAGTCTGAAGCAGTACCTCTCACGCTTCGAGGTGTTGTCGATGTAGACTTTTAGCAAATACTCTTTCCAGTTCTTTGGGCAGCCTCCTCGCATTCGGGCGTCCATTTCGTCTTCCTGCCCTTCTTCATTTCACGGAAGAAGACTCGGCATTATCGGTGGCTCGAGATACTGAACACTGTTGAGGGGCCTAGCTTGCCGGTCGGACTCTGTATCTCCTTGAGGTTCTGAGGGACCTCATTTCTATCACTTGCTCGATCTTCTCGGATTGGCCTCGATCCCCAGTGACTCACCATAAAGCCTAGGAATTTTCCGAACTCACTCCAAAGCACATTTTTGAGGTTTAACTTCATTCGGTACTTCCTTGGGAGGCGAAGGTCTCCTCTAGATGCTTTACATGCTCCTCCGCGTCTCTAGACTTGGTGATCATGTCATCTACATATACCTCCATAGTCAGGCCGATCAATGGCTTGAAAACCTTATTCACTAGCCTACGATCGTTGCCCTGCATTCTTTAGGCGAAGGCATGACCTTATGTGATCTGACTCACGATTGGTGATGAAAGCTGTACACTCCTCGTCCGATTGGTGCATGGGAATTTGGTTATATCACGAGAATGCATCCATGAAGCTAAGCAACCGGTGCCTGCAGTAGAGTCCACCGGTTGGTCTATCTTTGGTAGTGGAAAGCTATCTTTCGGGCGAGGCCTTGTTCAAATCTGTGAAATCAACACATTCTCCATTTCCCATTTGCTTTCTTCACTGGCACCACATTCGAGATCCATTCGGGGTAGGACACCTCCGTATGAATCCAGCTTTCAGTGACTTTTCAACCTCGCGATTGATGGCTCGTATCTCTCTGGTTCACGCACCTCCTCTTACGCTTTACCGACTTAGCATCTCTCCGTCTTGCCCGGCCTGTGACACGCCACCTACGGGTTGATCCGGGCATATCATCATGCGTCCATGCGAACACATCTGCGTGTGCTCGCGGGCATTCCACCAACTTTTCCTTCAGCGGCTCGCTAAGGCTCGAGCCGATTCGGATCTTCTTCTCGGGGTCATCTGTTCTCACCTCGAGCTCCTCCAGACTTCTCTGCGGCTCTTGCCTTGGTTCCTCGATTACGCCCTCGTGTCTAGCGAGGTGATCTGCGTAGTTTCTTTGGCGGCTCTTGCATAGCGGCTCCTCGCCACCCTTTGGGCTGCCTTTCACGACCCCTATGGCCCCATTTACTCGATACTTTAGGGCTAGGTAATGGGTGGACACCACGCGTTGGTGATCCTCGTAAATGGCCTCCCAGAATCGCTTTGATATGGGTTGGTTTCATCTACCACCACGAAATCCGACATCATGTTCTTCTCGAAAGGTTTGAGCCCATAGTTACTTGCCAACTTGATGATTCCTAGAGGTATTAGCTTTCCTCCCGAACCCCTTCAAGGAAGTGCTCGTATGCTCGAGGCTCGCGCTGCTATTCCTAAATCCTCGGTGTGGATTTAAAAGAATATCTACAGAGCTCCCAGAATCAACCAATATTCGGTCAACTTCATTATTCGCTACATTGGCTTTAACCACGGGGCATCTTCGGTGAGAGTGCGGCACCCCTCTTCATCTTCATACATCCACATGATTGGCACTGCCGAACCTTGGCCTTCTTGGCGCGGGAGGCGATGAAGCAGGACTTCTCGGTCGGCGGTGGCATATCTGCAATAATTTTTCGGGCCTGTTAGAACTTAGGCCATCGTTGGACCACTGAAATTACTCTCGTGGATGGCGGTTACGTATCTATTTCATAGGCACGGTCACCTTCCTCGACTGTTGTTCAACTACCGGGTGCCCTCCTTCTACAAACTCATCCAGGTATCGATTTCTGACTAAATCTTCTACCTGGTTTTTCAAATCACGGCACCGTGATGTGGTGTGACCATGGTCTCCATGGAAGCAGCGAGCGCCCTTGCTCACTTGCTTTGGTGGCGTGGTCATCGGCGTTGGAGGCTCGGCGATCCACGCTCCTCGACCACTGAAGTATCTCTTGAGAGATACCTTCAACCGTTATCTTGTCGTAAGCGGGGCTCGTTCCACTACTTGGGCTGCCCTATCCCTCGGGAAGCTTCTTGGTGGGGTGGCGATGCGATCACCCTGTTATGGCTCACTTGAGTCTACTCGGTGGGCTGGTTGCGGGATGTATGGCCATCATGGCCGGTATTCTCTGTGATCCGGCACGGAGACCTGCGGGGTGGTTGGGGAACCATCCGCGGTGGGGAACTCTACGATCACGGGTTGTACTGAGGCTGCCGGTCCCTTGCTGCCTTTGGAGCTGTGTCCCTCAGGCGGGACTCCCTTTCTCCTTCAGTCTTGCTCCGGTGACTTGTTCACTCCTCGGCTTAGCGGCCTTTTCTTCTTGATTACCATGTCCGGTTTTATTTGTTCATGCAGCGTCAGAATATGAGCGGATCGAAGGACTCACGAGGTTATACCATGGTCTCCCCATCAGAACACCCTCTTTTAATCCCCTTAGAGCTTGGGGATGGTTGAGCGCACAAGATCTAGGACCGATCTATGGTATCTTTTGATAAACTCCGGAGGACTCCCTTCTTACGCCTCACCTCGGCTGACTCCATCATGTCATCCTCGGGGTCACGCGCCCGAAATTATTCCATGAACTCCACGCACATCTGTTCAAAACTCAAGATACTTCCCAGTGGGAGACTGCGGTACCATTCTCTCGCCCTTCCCTCGAGAGTGGCGGGAAGGCCACTGCACCTCTGTCTTGGCAGCAGACCTTGCACCCCTGTCAGGTCATTGAACCGCTCTATGTGTACTAATGGGTCACTCTTTCCCGAATATTGCGGATCCAGGAGGCGAAAGTCACGATGGGATCGTGACACCCGTAATCTCAGGAGAGGAGATTCGTTGTCCGGCATTATTCGCCGGCTTGGACTCTTTCGGTTCCCAGAAGATCTTCCACCACTTGCGCCAATCTGCGTACCTCTCCCTCCAACTCCTCACTTACGAGAGGTTGGGGTACATCTCCTGCAAATGTTGGCGAGACCCCCTTTCCTCCATGTTTGTTTCTTCTCTCACTTGCAACATTCGGTGCCCGAGGTCTTTGGGCTTCATCTCCGCATTTTCCGAACATGAGCATTCCCTCAGTTGGACTCGGGACATCGTTGCAGGCTTTTCTCCGTCCTTCCACGAATTCTTGTAGCAGGGAGGTCATAATTTCGATCTGTTTTCCATCAGATCCATCCTTTCACTGGATCTCCCATTACAGGCCTCATTGGCCACTTCTCTCGAGTCATCGATTCTTGGGACTTACTCCTCTTGGTTTGTTTCCCTCATCGTTGTGTTTTGTGTGTCTTGATGTATTAGGAAATCGGGCTTTTGTGCTCGATCCCCGAGGCAGGCGCCAAAGATGTTGATGCGACTTTTCCGCGTGCCTCAGCGGTGCTTGAACCTTCCAGCGAGTACCTCCAAGCAGCTCGCTGAGGGCGTCCGAACCTTACGCTCGCGGTTTCAAGCGATGCCGATCCATACGCTCGCGATAAGTTCGGCGGGATTGCCTCCTTTGTCAGGTTCACTTGTCTTCTTGAGCGGTGATTTCCGGACCTGCACTCCATGACCAGGGTCGGGGGTCGTGGGCGTTTCCGTGAAAACCCTCCGACGCTCAAGTCGATGTCGGGTTTCTCTTTTTGGTATCTCCGCTAGTGAGGAGGCCGGAAAGATGAAAGGGTATTATTTCGCCCCCTTTTTGGATGTAAATGGTGTTTTTAGAGAAGTCGGATGAGAGAAATTTGGAAAGGAAGAACACGTGTCAAGATTCTGAGAGAATCCAACTTCTCTTTCGTATCAAAATCCAACCCTTTGTGAATTAAAATGCCAACCCTTGTGCCGTTCTCCTTCGTTTCCTTTTATATTCTTCTTTTCCGCTCTTTTCCTTTCCAGTTGTCCACTCCACGCTAATGGTATCCGGGTCCCTCGGCGGTCGGGTTTGGCGGAATATTCCACTAGGGATGGCGGTTGTTCCCTAATCCGATTCACGTGGCGGATCACCATGTCGGGCAAGCGTGCGAGGAATGATGACACCTTGGTGGCACGTCTGCGGCCACCGAACAGCGATATCACCTCTCCACCATGTGGGACCCTGTCGAGACATCAAAAGGTGTGCGAGATTACGAGATAAGCAGGTCGGGTTGCCACGGGTCGGGTCTTGTCGGTGTGCTCGTGGAATCTGCTGCGGCGGGAGACATGCGCTCGGTTCTCGACCTTGACCGGCTTTGACACGAGGGACGACCTCGGCGAGGCAATGAGCTCTCGACCTTGACCGGCTTTGACACGAGGGACGACCTCGGCGGGGAATGAGCTCTCGACCTTGACCGGCTTTGACCGGAAGGATTGCTCGGGCTAGGTTCCCTCGGGCGTCTTGCTTGAGTCGGAAGGGCTTCGAGGGGTTTGTCGATATTTACCACATACACTTGGAAGGGCTTTGAGGGGCTGTCGATATTTTACCCAAACAAAACAAAAATGAAACCTACTCACCTAATTAAGAT
>CM046816.1:30948696-31047852 GCA_025617385.1 Murraya koenigii | reverse complement strand
ACCTCTTTGGTGCCGGGACTGGTCAGAATGGAAGATGGTGAGGTGAGCAACCTCACCTAGTCGGTGGCGCTGCCAAAGACGGCCGAAATCGGCGGCGAACGTCCGCACAAACCCGCAGAGTTTCGAGCTTCATCGATCGCAATCTGCGTGTTTTCCCAGCAGAAGGACAGTGGGGGTGAACGGCCGGCTCACAAGCTTTTGTTTGACACCTTGCTCGGTCGGAGACGTGGCCGGAAATGGAAGAAACCGACGGGTTAGGTCGCGGGTTCGGGTCGGGTCAACGGGTTCTCTCTCTCCTCTTGGTTTCAAATCCAAATTTCACCGATTCTCCTTTTAAACACACCTGAAAAATATCAACTAGACGCCCTCATGATTAACACATAGATCCCTCTTGAATTATCACATAGACCCCTCTTGATTTAATTATTTACATAAATAAATAAAATAAAATGCATATGTTACATGAATCACGTGCAATACTTAATGGCCCAGCTGGAATTACATCTTAGTCATGCAGCTCCTAAAGTACTACAACCGGTAGGTCGTATATACCCCAAACATATATACGACGTGTTAGAATTGGTCTCAACCTCAGATTTGAGCTTGATTTTTCAACAATCTTCACAAATTCTACTAGCTCATTGGCCCCCAAACAATCATAGGATGATTACTAGAGCTAAAAGTAATATTCACAAGCCACTACGTAAACTTAAATCTCCATGCTCACCTTAGCTCCTCCCCGATTATGAACCCACAATCGAAGGGCATAATATTGTTGGCTGCAAATGAATTTTTACTATTACAAGACATTCTGATGTTTTTATTGCTAGGTTGCCAAAGGGTTCAATTAACTGACCGGTATGGACTATCACAACATTTTTAGTCCGGTTGTTAAGCCCATCATCGAACGACTTGTCCTCGATGATTGTTGCTAGTCATGGCTGGCCTCTTCGTCAACTAGATGTTAATAATACCTTTCTTCAAGGCCGACTTTCCGAAGATGTTTATATGGCGCAACTCCCGTGCTTCATTAATTTTGATCATCCAAGCATGTGTTTGTAAGCTTCATAAAGCTATCTATAGTCTTAAACAAGTACTGCAGGCAAGATATCATGAGTTACACCTATTTCTACTTCCTTCCGGATTTAAGAACTTTTATGCTCGACACATCCTTATTTTTCCTCAACATTGTACTCATCTTCTCTATCACTTGGTCTATGTTGATGATATCATCCCGACAAGTGCGATTCCGCCTCGTCAACTGCTTTGTCGATTGTCCTGCTCAATACTTTTTACTCAAGGATTTAGACCCTCTTTCTTATTTCTTATTTCCTTGGTGTTGAAGTTGTGCCTCATCCCCACGAGATCTTATTGTCACATCGTCACTATATCATGGATATTCTCACTCAAAACTCACATGATGGGAGCTAAACCAGTAACCAGTTTTCACTCATTTGTCTCCTAGTCCGTCGTTGAGTTTGTACTTAGGCACTCCTCTCTTATCCTACTGAATGACTTGCTATGTTGGCTGTCTACCGTACTTGTCACTCATTCATCCTGACAACTCTTATGTGGTTAGTAATTTTCTCAATTCATGTATTGTCCATCAACCGAGCATTGGGTTCTTGTCAGCGTCCCTTGTGCTATTTATGTGGTACTTTGGATTATGGTTTTCTCATCGTGATTCTCCATCTTCTCTTAATGCCTTATCCGATGCTGATTCGACTGGCAACAAGGATGATTATACCTCAACCAGTGCATATTGTTTGGGTAAATATCAGACAGGCCCCTCGAACCCCTTCCAGCTCGAGCAAGACACCCCGAGGACAGCCTGGCCCGAGCGGCCCTTCTGGTCAAAGCTGGTCAAGGTCGAGGCCAGAGCACATCTCTCCTGCTCGCAGACTTCCACGAGCACAGCTGGGCAAGACCGAGCCAAGGCAACCCGACCGGTTTTCTCGGAATCCCGGCACACCTTTTGATGTCGACCGGGGTCCCACATGGTGGAGTGGTGATCTCTGTTGTCGGTGGTCAGGCACGTGCCTCCAAGGCGTCATCATTCCTGCGCACTTGCCGGCATGGTGATGCAGCCACGTGAATCGGGTTAAGGGACAGCCAGCTCATCCACAGGGAATATTCCGCCGAACCCGGCTGTCAGAAGGACCCAGATACCACTAGCGTGGGAGTGGACAGCCTGGAAAGGAAAAGAGCGGGAAAAATGGAGTATAAAAGGAAACGAAGGAGATCGTTACAGGGGTTGAAGAATTTGATTCTCAAGGGTTGGCATTTCTAATTCACAGAAGGGTTGGAAGAATTGAACCCGAAAAGAAGTTGGAACTTCGATTCGAGAAAGGATCCGTAAGCTCAAACAGGTTCTTCCTTTTCTAATCTCTCTCATCGATTTTCTCGAAAAATACCATACTTATCCAAAAGGCGAAATAATACCCTTTCATCTTCCGGCCTCCTCACTAGGGAGATACCAAAAGATAAACCCGAATCTTGACTTGGCGTCGGAGGGTTTCGCTGGACACGCCCGGCGACCACGACCGGTTTTACGTGAGTGCGGTCAGGAGATCACTGATACGAAGAAGGCAGTGAGCAGGACGAAGGGGCAATCCCGCTCGAGCTTGTCGCGAGCGGAAGGATCGAGACCTTGTTTGAAGCCGGGAGCAGAAGGCCTGAACAGTCCTGCTCGAGCTACTTGGAGGCCTTGTTTGTAGCGTGAGCGAAGGTTCAGACATTCCTGCTCGAGCTGTTTGGAGGCACTGTTGGAAGGTTCGGAACACTGTTGAGGCACGCGGGAAAAGCTGCATCAACATTTTTGGCGCCGTCTGTGGGGATCGGCACAAAAAGCCTGATTTCCTAATACATTGAAGACACACAACACGACGATGAGGGGAAACAGCCGAAGAGGAGTAAGTCCAGAAGAATCGGTGACTCTGAGAGAAGTGGCCAATGAGGCCCGGAGCGAGGAGATCCGAGGAAAGGATGGATCGGATGGAAAAGCAGATCGAAACTATGACCTCCACTATTACAGAATTCGGGGAAGGACAGGAGAAAAGCATGCAACGATGTCCGGAGTCCAGTAGGGGAATGCTCGTATTCGGGAAAATCGCGGAGATGAAGCCCAAGACCTCGGGCACTAGAATGTTGCAGTGAGAGAAGAAACAAACATGGAGGAAAGGGGTCTCGTCAACATTTGCGAGGATGCACTGACCTCTCGTGCGGAGGAGTTGGAGGGAGAGATGCAGCGAGGTTGGCACTGAGTTGTGGAAGATCTTGGGAGGCAGAAAGAGTCCAGGTGGCGAATAATCTTTGGACAATGAATCTCCTCTCTCTCGGAGATCATGGGTGTCACGATCCACGTGACTTTCGCTTCCGGATCTGAAATATTCGGGAAAGAGTGATCCGTTAGTACATATAGGCGGTTCAACGACATGGCAGGGGTGCAGGTGCATCGGCCGACAGAGGTGCGGGGCCTTCCGCTCACTCTTGAGGAAGAGGCGAGAGAATGGTGCCGCGAGACTCCACGGGAAGCATCTTGAGCTTTGAGCAGGATGTGCGGGGAGTTCGCGAGAACAATTCAGAGCGCAGTGACCCACGAGGATGACATGATGGAGCTGTCGAGTGAGGCAGAAAGAAGGAGAGTCCTCGGGAGTTTATCAAAAGATACCATAGATCGGTCCTAGATCTTGGTGCGTTCAACCATCCCCGAGCTACGAGAGGATTAAAGGATGGGATCAGGATGGGGAGACCATGGTATAACTTCGTGAGTCCTTCGATCCGTTCATATTCGGATGCGTATGAGCGGTGAGCTGGATATGGAAATCGAAGAGAAAAGGCTGCAAAATCGAGGAATTAGCAGGACCGGGAGCGTCTGGGTTGGCTCGTCCAGACGAGCGAGGAGTCAAGAGGCAGTGGAGCGCACAAGTCTCGAGGAAGTATTTCGAGTAAGTCCCTTGTATTATAAAATGCTAATATAAGATTTCGTCCCAAGATGGGATATGTAAAAGTACAAATGTATGTAAGAATGAGAAAAACATTCATAATGTAAGCTCAGGATGAAGAGCAAAGGTTTCAGAAGAACTCCTCGGCATGAAGTCCCAAGCCTAACTCATTAGGCGGGACGGTGCCAAGCTTCAGGTTGTTTGAAAACCGAGGCGGGAGTGTCATCGAAGACCTCGGGTCCATTAAAAGGCTCGAGCAGAAGAAGAACTCCTCGGCATGAAGTCCCAAAGCCTAACTCATTAGGCGGGACGGTGCCAAGCTCGGGTTATTTGAAAACCGAGGCGGGAGTGTCATCAGAAGACCTCGGGTCCATTAAAAGGCTCGAGCAGAAGAAGAACTCCTCGGCATGAAGTCCCAAAGCCTAACTCATTAGGCGGAGCGGTGCCAAGCTCGGGTTATTTGAAAACCGAGGCGGAGTGTTATCAGAAGACCTCGGGTCGATTAAAGGGCTCGAGGAAGAAGAGCTCCTCGGCATGAAGTCCCAAAGCCTAACTCATTAGGCGGGACGGTGCCAAGCTCGGGTTATTTGAAAACCAGAGCGGGAGTAATTTCAGAAGACCTCGGGTCGATTAAAGGGCTCGAGGAGAAGAAGAGCTCCTCGGCATGAAGTCCCAAAGCCTAACTCATTAGGCGGGACGGTGCCAAGCTCGGGTTATTTGAAAACCGAGGCGGGAGTATCATCGAAGACCTCGGGTCAACTAAAAGGATCGAGAAGAGCTCCTCGGCATGAAGTTCCAAAGCCTAACTCATTAGGCGGGACGGTGCTAAGCTTCGGGTTATTTGAAAACCGAGGCGGGAGTGTTATCAGAAGACCTCGGGTCGATTAAAGGGCTCGAGGAGAAGAAGAGCTCCTCGGCATGAATTCCCAAAGCCTAACTCATTAGGCGGGACGGTGCCAAGCTCGGGTTATTTGAAATCCAGAGCAGGAGTATCATCAGAATACCTCGGGTCAATTAAAAGGCTCGAGAAGAGCTCCTCGGCATGAAGTTCCAAAGCCTAACTCATTAGGCGGGACGGTGCCAAGCTCGGGTTATTTGAGAACCAGAGCAGGAGTGTTATCAGAAGACCTCGGGTCGATTAAAGGGCTCGAGGGAAGAAGAGCTCCTCGGCATGAAGTTCCAAAGCCTAACTCATTAGGCGGGACGGTGCCAAGCTCGGGTTATTTGAAAACCGAGGCGGGAGTGTTATCGGAAGACCTCGGGTCGATTAAAGGGCTCGAGGAGAAAAGAGATCCTCGGCATGAAGTTCCAAAGCCTAACTCATTAGGCGGGACGGTGCCAACCTCGGGTTATTTGAAAACCGAGGCGGGAGTGTTATCGGAAGACCTCGGGTCGATTAAAGGGCTCGAGGAGAAGAAGAGCTCCTCGGCATGAAGTTCCAAAACCTAACTCATTAGGCGGGACGGTGCCAAGCTCGGGTTATTTGAGAACCGAGGCGGGAGTGTTATCGAAGACCTCGGGTCGATTAAAGGGCTCGAGGAGAAGAAGAGCTCCTCGGCATGAAGTTCCAAAGCCTAACTCATTAGGCGGGCGGTGCCAAGCTCGGGTTATTTGAAAACCGAGGCGGGAGTGTTATCGGAAGACCTCGGGTCGATTAAAGGGCTCGAGGAGAAGAAGAGCTCCTCGGCATGAAGTTCCAAAGCCTAACTCATTAGGCGGGACGGTGCCAACCTCGGGTTATTTGAAAACCGAGGCGGGAGTGTTATCGAAGACCTCGGGTCGATTAAAGGGCTCGAGGAGAGAAGAGCTCCTCGGCATGAAGTTCCAAAGCCTAACTCATTAGGCGGGATGGTGCTAAGCTTCGGGTTATTTGAAAACCAGAGCAGGAGTGTTATCAGAAGACCTCGGGTCGATTAAAGGGCTCGAGGAGAAGAAGAGCTCCTCGGCATGAAGTTCCAAAGCCTAACTCATTAGGCGGGACGGTGCCAAGCTCGGGTTATTTGAAAACCAGAGCAGGAGTGTTATCAGAAGACCTCGGGTCGATTAAAGGGCTCGAGGAGAAGAAGAGCTCCTCGGCATGAAGTTCCAAAGCCTAACTCATTAGGCGGGACGGTGCCAAGCTCGGGTTATTTGAAAACCGGAGCGGGAGTGTTATCGAAGACCTCGGGTCGATTAAAGGGCTCGAGGAGAAGAAGAGCTCCTCGGCATGAAGTTCCAAAGCCTAACTCATTAGGCGGGATGGTGCCAAGCTCGGGTTATTTGAAAACCAGAGCAGGAGTGTTATCAAAAGACCTCGGGTCGATTAAAGGGCTCGAGGAGAAGAAGAGCTCCTCGGCATGAAGTTCCAAAGCCTAACTCATTAGGCGGGACGGTGCCAACCTCGGGTTATTTGAAAACCAGAGGGGGAGTAATTTCAGAAGACCTCGTGTCGATTAAAGGGCTCGAGGAGAAGAAGAGCTCCTCGGCATGAAGTACCAAAGCCTAACTCATTAGGCGGGACGGTGCCAAGCTCGGGTTATTGGAAAACCAGAGCAGGAGTATCATCAGAAGACCTCGGGTCAACTAAAAGGATCGAGAAGAGCTCCTCGGCATGAAGTTCCAAAGCCTAACTCATTTGGCGGGACGGTGCTAAGCTCGGGTTATTTGAAAACCAGAGCAGCGAGTGTTATCGAAGACCTCGGGTCGATTAAAGGGCTCGAGGAGAAGAAGAGCTCCTCGAGCATGAATTCCCAAAGCCTAACTCATTAGGCGGGACGGTGCCAAGCTCCGGGTTATTTGAAATCAAGAGCGGGAGTATCATCGAAGACCTCGGGTCAATTAAAAGGCTCGAGAAGAGCTCCTCGGCATGAAGTTCCAAAGCCTAACTCATTAGGCGGGACGGTGCCAAGCTCCGGGTTATTTGAGAACCGAGGCGGGAGTGTTATCGAAGACCTCGGGTCGATTAAAGGGCTCGAGGAGAAGAAGAGCTCCTCGAGCATGAAGTTCCAAAGCCTAACTCATTAGGCGGGACGGTGCCAAGCTCGGGTTATTTGAAAACCAGAGCGGGAGTGTTATCAGAAGACCTCGGGTCGATTAAAGGGCTCGAGGAGAAGAAGAGCTCCTCGGCATGAAGTTCCAAAGCCTAACTCATTAGGCGGGACGGTGCCAACCTCGGGTTATTTGAAAACCAGAGCAGGAGTGTTATCAGAAGACCTCGGGTCGATTAAAGGGCTCGAGGAGAAGAAGAGCTCCTCGGCATGAAGTTCCAAAGCCTAACTCATTAGGCGGGACGGTGCCAAGCTCCGAGTTATTTGAAATCCAGAGCGGGAGTATCATCGAAGACCTCGGGTCGATTAAAAGGCTCGAGAAGAGCTCCTCGGCATGAAGTTCCAAAGCCTAACTCATTAGGCGGGACGGTGCCAAGCTCCGGGTTATTCGAGAACCGGAGCGGGAGTGTTATCGAAGACCTCGGGTCGATTAAAGGGCTCGAGGAGAAGAAGAGATCCTCGGCATGAAGTTCCAAAGCCTAACTCATTAGGCGGGACGGTGCCAAGCCTCGGGTTATTTGAAAACCGAGGCGGGAGTGTTATCGAAGACCTCGGGTCGATTAAAGGGCTCGAGGAGAAGAAGAGCTCCTCGGCATGAAGTTCCAAAGCCTAACTCATTAGGCGGGACGGTGCCAACCTCGGGTTATTTGAAAACCAGAGCAGGAGTGTTATCAGAAGACCTCGGGTCGATTAAAGGGCTCGAGGAGAAGAAGAGCTCCTCGGCATGAAGTTCCAAAGCCTAACTCATTAGGCGGGATCGGTGCCAAGCTCGGGTTATTTGAAAACCGAGCAGGAGTGTTATCGGAAGACCTCGGGTCGATTAAATGGCTCGAGGAGAGAAGAGCTCCTCGAGCATGAAGTTCCAAAGCCTAACTCATTAGGCGGGACGGTGCCAAGCTCGGGTTATTTGAAAACCGAGGCGGGAGTGTTATCGAAGACCTCGGGTCGATTAAAGGGCTCGAGGAGAAGAAGAGCTCCTCGGCATGAAGTTCCAAAGCCTAACTCATTAGGCGGGACGGTGCCAACCTCGGGTTATTTGAAAACCGGAGGCAGGAGTGTTATCAGAAGACCTCGGGTCGATTAAAGGGCTCGAGGAGAAGAAGAGCTCCTCGGCATGAAGTTCCAAAGCCTAACTCATTAGGCGGGATGGTGCCAAGCTCGGGTTATTTGAAAACCGGAGGCGGAGTGTTATCGAAGACCTCGGGTCGATTAAAGGGCTCGAGGAGAAGAAGAGCTCCTCAGGCATGAAGTTCCAAAGCCTAACTCATTAGGCGGGACGGTGCCAACCTCGGGTTATTTGAAAACCAGAGCAGGAGTGTTATCAGAAGACCTCGGGTCGATTAAAGGGCTCGAGGAGAAGAAGAGCTCCTCGGCATGAAGTTCCAAAGCCTAACTCATTAGGCGGGACGGTGCCAAGCTCCGAGTTATTTGAAAACCGAGGCAGGAGTGTTATCGAAGACTCTGGTCGATTAAAGGGCTCGAGGAGAAGAAGAGCTGCTCGAGCATAAAGTTCCAAAGCCTAACTCATTAGGCGGGACGGTGCCAAGCTTCAGGTTATTTGAAAACCAGGAGGCGAGTGTTATCAGAAGACCTCGGGTCAATTAAAGGGCTCGAGGAGAAGAAGAGCTCCTCGGCATGAAGTTCCAAAGCCTAACTCATTAGGCGGGACGGTGCCAAGCTCGGGTTATTTGAAAACCAGAGCAGGAGTGTTATCAGAAGACCTCTGGTCGATTAAAGGGCTCGAGGAGAAGAAGAGCTCCTCGGCATAAGTTATGCTTTGAGACTTACGGCTCTAGCGTTTATTTGCTTTCACAGGCTTTAATATGCTCGCATGGTATTGATTATTTTTTGAAGCATTTTTCTTGCTTTTTATTTACATACAAGATTTTACACATCTCTAATGTGGAGGAAACTGAACTTTTAATGCTCAAAATACAAGAGAACTTACTGAAAGTACTTCATCAAATGCTGCGCATTCCATGGCCTTTTAACTTCTCGGCCATTTGGGTAAGTCAGCCTATATGCCCCCAGACTGGCTACTTGTGAGACCCTGTAGGGACCTTCCCAATTAGGGCCCAACACACTTTGTCTGGGATCTTTATTGTTCTGGTTTACTCTTTTAAGTACCCAGTCTCCCACTTGGAACCAGTGGATGTGCACATTCTATTGTAATAGGGGGCTACCCTCTACTGGTATTATGTCATCTTCGTTGCTGACCTTTCCCTTTTTTCCTCTAGCAAATCCAAATTTGGACACATCTGCTCGTCGCTTTGCTCCTTATTGAAGTGCTCTGTTCGGTGTGTGCCCATCGCTATTTCTACTGGGATCACTACTTTATGTCCAAACGCTAAGGAAAAAGGTGTTTCCCCCATGGCGGTTTTGTGCGTGGTCCTATAAGCTCATAATATGCCAGGCAGCTCGTCGACCCAAGCTCCCTTCTGCTCACCCAGTCTGGTTTTTAGAAGAAGTTTTATGGTCTTGTTTGCGGTCTCCACTTTTCCATTTTCCTATGGATGTGATGGCGAGCAGAACTTCAATTCTATTCCCATATTCCTGCAGAAGTCTCTGAACTTGTTGTTGTCGAACCGCCTCTCGTTGTCTATGACTAATGCGTGGGGCATCTCGTACATGCAAATCACACTTCTCCAAATAAAGTCGGTGGTTTTACTTTACGTATCTTGCTTAAAGCTTCCACCTCAACCCATTTAGTGAAATAATCAATTGCCACTACGGCGTGTGTTGCAGATGCTCTTCCTTTTGGCAACTGTTCGATCAAGTCGATTCCCCATTGAGCAAATGGCCATAGTGAATTCATCACTGTGAGGTTCTCGAGGGACTGAGCTATGTAGTTGGCGAAGCTTTGATAATTCTTACAGCTCTTAGTCATTTCTTGTGCTCGGTGCATCCGAGTCCAGAAGTATGCTTTAAGGTTTTAAAGGCCAGAGATCTTGTGCTTGAATGGTTGCCGCAAATCCCCTCGTGTATCTCTCTGAGGACGTAATCTGCCTCCTCCTTATCCAAGCAGTAGTAGCAGTGAGGGTGTATCCTCGCATGTACAATACCCGTCGATTAATATATACCTTGCGGCTTGAAACCTCGAACTTCCTTGCGCTTCGTATGCAGTAGGCAGCGTCCCTTCCTTAAGATAAGAGATAATTGGATCCATCCAAGTGCTGCATGAGGATAGGCTCATCACTTCATTCTCCTGCTCGATACTTGAGCGGTCTTGATCTCCACTAGAATGAACTTAGGCATCTTGAGTCGAATCGGTGGCCATCCGTGCTATCATGTCCTGCCAAAGTTTTCTCCCTTACTAATCTGTTTCTACCATATCGCTTGAAATTTTCCAATTAATTGTCTCACCTTTCGAAGGTAAGCCTCCATCTTCTCGTCTTTCGCTTGGAAGCTTTCATTGAGGTGGTTTGCCACCGGTGAGAGTCTGTCCGGAGCTTTACTTCTTCCGCCTTTACTACCAAGCGAGCTTGACCTGCAATTCCGACTTTGTACTCGGCCTAGTTATTGGTTGCCTTGAACTCGAGCTTCAAGGCGTATTGTACTTCCACCCCTTCAGAACTAAGAAGCACTACTCCCGCTCCTGCTCCCTGATCTCCACATGACCTGTCCACTATAACTGTCTAGACTTTGCCTAGAGCAGGGAAGCCTACTGCTCGCTCATCGTCTAATCCTTTGTCTGACTCTGTGCACTCAACTACAAATTCCGCCAAGGCTTGTGCTCTAATTATTTATCGAGGCTGGTAGTTGATGTCAAACTCGCTGAGCTCTATCGACCACTTAACCAGTCGGCCCGAAGTTTCTGGCTTGTACGAGATCTGACTAAGTGGCTGGTTTATCAAGACAGCTATCGAGTGCGCTTGGAAATAAGGCCTTAGCTTTTGAGCTGCTGTTACCAGTGCGAGCGTGGGGTGTTGCAGCTTTGACTCTTCTCTTATCAAGACCGAGCTCGTTGCCCATTGCGACACCACCAAATACAAGTACAAAAACTTTGTCTTCCTCCATTTTCTCATCGCTTGGAAGAAGACATGGCATTTATCTGTTGCTCGGAAGATGAATCTGTTGAGGGATGCCAGCTTACCCGTGAAACTTTGTATTTTCTTGAGAGTGCGTGGGAACTTCATGTCTATCACCGCTCTTATCTTTTTTGGGTTGGCCTCAATTCCCTTATTACTGACCATGAAACCCAAGAATTTTCCAGAACCTACTCCAAAGGCACACTTCTTAGGGTTAAGCTTCATCCAATATTCCCTCAAGAGCGCGAATGTTTCTTTTAAATGCTTCACATGTTCTTCCATGTCCTTAGACTTAGTGATCATATCGTCTACATAAACTTCCATTGTGTGGCCGATCAATGGCTTAAAAATCTTGTTCACCAGTCTCTGGTATATTGCCCCCGCATTCTTCAGGCCGAAGGGCATGGCCTTATAGTAAAACAGGCCCTATCCTGTTCTTCAGCCCCATGCACTCCTCATCTGGCCCATACATGAGAATCTGGTTATAGCCTCAAAAGGTATCCATAAAGCTGAGCAGGCTGTGTCCTGTTGTGGAATTGACCGGTGAGTCTATCTTTGGAAATGAAAAGCTGTCCTTTGGACAAGTTTTATTGAAATCGGTGAAGTGTACGCACATTCTTCATTTCTCACTTGCCTTCTTTACCAACACTACATTTGGGATCCATTCTTGGTAGTCGACTTCCTTATGAATCCCGCCTTTAATGACTTCTCCACCTCATTGTTCATGGCTTCATACCTCTCTAATTGATGCACCTCCTCTTACATCGATCGGCTTGGCATCTCTTGCTATCGCTAATCAGTGACATGCTACCATCGAGTTGATCCCGGCATGTCTTCGTGTGTCCAAGCGAATTCATCGAGTATGCTCACAAGCATTCGACTAGGATTTTCTTCGATGGCTCCCTATATCCAAGCCAATCCTAACCTTCTTCTTATAGTCGTCCGGCTTTATCATAATTTCCTCTAGTTCTTCAGTGGGCTTTGCCTTCCCTTCTTTGACTCTCCCCTCGAGTCCAAAGACGTCACTTGCATTGCCTTGTAGCATAGCAGCTCATCGCGACCCTTTGATCGTCCTTGACAACTCCCACTACCCCATTTACGCGATACTTTAGGGCCAAGTAATGGGTGGGCATCACCGACTGGCTAATCCTTATGAAAGGCCTTCCTAATATTGTTTGGTAGGGGCTGAATTCACCCATAATTATAAAGTCTAACATCATGTTCTTCTCAAAGGGCTTCGAGCCCATGGTCATTGGCAAGTTGATGATCCCCAGTGGGGTTAACCTTCCCCCACTGAATCTTTTCAGAGAGGTGCTCGTCTGCTCGAGTCCTACATCTACTATTCCCATATCATCGAGAGTGGACTTGAAGAGAATGTCCACTAAACTTCCCAAGTCCACCAGCATCCGATTGATCTCCCTGTTAGTGATATTTGCCCTTATAACCAAGGCGTCCTCGTGGGGGTATAGGACTCCCTCCTCATCCTCCTCTGTCCACATGATGGGCACTTGCCGGACCTTAACTCTCTTTGCAGTGGGCATGGCGAGCAGAACTTCCCGACTAGCAGAGGCATATCTGCTGTAGTTCTTCCGGGCCCTATTTAAACTTTCTGCCATCGTGGGTCTACTATCACCCTCACAGCAGGTGATTCACGATCCATGTCACAGGCTTGGCCATCCCCTGCTTGCTGCTGCTCGACTACCGGGTGTCCCTCTTCAATAAACTTGTCCAAGTACTGGTTTCTGACCAAGTCCTCCACCTCATTTTCAAGTCATGGCATTACGACGTTGAGTGGCTGTGGTCACCGTGTAATTGGCAGAACCGGCTTTTGTCCCTCCTACATGCTGGCTTAGACATCGGTGTCAGAGAGCACAGCAGCCCTCGCTCCTCTACAACTTGAAACATCTACTCGAGTGACACCTTCAGAGGGGTGTATTATCTGTAGGCGGGACTTTGATCAACCATCTGTACTGCTCTATCTTGGGGAAAGTTTAATGGGCGGTTGGCTCTATTGTTACTGTGCATGGACCGACTTGCGAGGGCATTGCTAGGCGGGTTGCCGCTGTATTACCGATATTCTCTGTGATCCTGACTTGGGGACCCGTGAGGTGGAGTGGGAGCCACTCGCAGCTAGGGAGCCCTCTGGTAGGGGTTATAGGGAGCAACCCGGTCCCTTATTGCCACTAGAGTAGACGCTGCACAAGCAAGCCCCCTTTTTCTTTCCGCTTTGTCCCACTGTTTTGCTCGCTTCTTAGATTCGTGGCTTTTTCATCCTCAATGACTATGTCCATCTTCACCTATTCATATGCGTCGAGTACTGAGGCGGATCGAGAGGCTCAGTAAGTTGTACCGAGGTCTTCCCATCTTGACCACCTCCTTGACCCTCGGGGCACAGGGGTGATTGAATGCCCAAGATCCAAAGCGCACTGGTGGTATCTTTTGGCGAATTTTCGGAGGAACTCACCCTCCTTCGTTTTATCTCCGCCAAATCCATCTTGTCATCTTTAGGGGCCGCCACGTGTAGTTCGTGCATGTACTCATTCTCTCGACCCTTTCTTCCAAAGTAAGCGGGAAGGCCCTACACCTTTGGGCGATCGTCAAGCCACGAACTCCAGTCATATTGTTGAAGCATTCTATATGCACCAGTGGGTCACTCTTCCCTGAAAACTTTAAGTTGAGAAAGCGAAAATCCTTGGGGATTGTGATGCCCATAATTTCCTCTGAGAGTGGGGACTCATTGTCCAACATTATCCTCCAACTCGGGGCTTTCCCGTTTCCCCGAAGGTCCTCAATAACCTGCGCCAACCTGCGCACTTCTCCCTCTAATTCGTCCGTACGGGAAGTAGGTGGCATGTCCTGCAAGTGCTGCCGGGACTCTCTTTCTTCCCAGTTCGTCTCCTCCCTTCCGATAACATTTTGCACTTTCTGCCTTTGAGCTTTGTCTCCTACATTCCCACCGGTGGGAACATTCCCGCAGCCTGATTCGGGAACATCGTTGCTTGCTTTTCTCTGCCCGTCCCTGAGCTCTTATAGAATGGGCGTCAGTGTCTCCATCTGCCTCTCCATCCAGTCCATTCTTTCTTGTATTTCTCTATCCCGGGCCTCATAGGCCACGTCTCTTAGGGTTACCAATTCTTCAGGGCTTACCCATCTTTTGTTGTTTCCTCTCATTGTCATGTTGCTTTTTGAGTGTACTAGGAATTCAGGTTTTTTGAACTGATCCCCACAGACGACGCTAAAATATTGATGTGGTTTTCTACTCATTCCCAAGTGATGCTGTAAACTTCTGCTCGCTGGTTGCTCGAGCAGGATTCCTTGCTGGCTCCTCCCTTTCACCGTTTATTGGAACGGTAATGTCCTTCGACTGCATCCACGGAAAAAATGTCGAGGCTGCGGATATTTTTCCGATGAAAACCCTTCAACGCTCAAGTCGATGATTGGGTTGATTCTTTTGGTATCCCCTTTATTTGAGAGACCGGAAAAATAGAAAGTTGGGAAGTAAAAGAAAGAGAAAATCATAGTCTTGGGTAGATAACTTGGAGTTAGGATTAAGAGTTTCGAGAAAAGAAAAGAAGAATCATCTCTTTACATTATCTATTGCCCAATATTTATCCTTCTTTTCCCTCGCCTTTTGCTTGGCGCCACCTCCTCGATTAATTGCGCTGTGCCTTTCGATAGCTTAGGGTTACTGCGGCAGCAACACAGGGGCATGAGATGTCGAGCGGTAGGGGTTCCGTGACCTAATGATGATCGCAGTGTAGGTGCATGTGCAATGATGACATTGTGGAGGCGTCATGCTGGTCATCCATAATGATGATGAATTCCTACGGCGTAGGGTGACTGTCAGTCATCGATCGTCATGACAAGTTATCGGGAAGAGGGGCCGTCACACTTAAATCTGCTCAGCTCGAGCTTTGGTTTCCCTCTGTTCATGGTGTTCCCGGCAACATGACCGGGTCCTGCTCGGTGGTTCGAGGATCTCTTGCAACCGAGCGGGATGGAAAGATCGAGGCTCGACCGACCTTGGAGCACTTGACCTCGGCTACCTTTGACACCTAGCAAGGGTATTTTCGTGCTAGCGATTGGGTCTTCTGCTCTGGCTGGATTGTCCTCGAGGGGTCTTCTTGTCATTCCTAAATACTTCGTTAAGGGGGCCACTAGTTTGGCCCAGGGATCCTGCCTAAAACACACAAAAGATGATAGTCAAGCTCTGTTTAGAACATCTCAAAAGATCTTCCCCACATCATGAGATAAGATCTGCAATCAACAAAAGAGAGAGAGGATGATCCTAATTGAACTCCTGTTAACCAGTATGGTGCAGGAAAAGAAGGCGTATGGAACATTCTACGGTAAGAACTCTTCCAAGAGAGCATGAGATAAAGAAGAAGGTCGTGAAGAGTAATTCTCTAGTGGCACCCTTGCTATTAAGGGAGCTAGTTCTATGTTTTAACACTATGTAATAGAGGGTATTTACATTTTGTTCTGCATCCAAAGGTAACTTCACCCGGAGGTCACTTCTGCAGGAGATGGTTATTTTATTGTCTTCGAGGGCATCCCAATTATATCAAGATTCATATTACTTTATTGGAATTAAGGGTCTTATAAATGTAATATAGGGTGTTCCCATCAGGTGCTCAGTCTCTTATTATGGATATATTAAGGGTTGTGAGTCCCTTAAATGCCAAGTGGAATGTTCCCATTATGTACAAGCAATCCTACTTGGAGATTATAATGAGATTCTTTGGGTCCCTTTACCACTATATTGGGTTGAATCCACCATGTATGGGCCCTTGCTATAAAGATATCATAGATCATAGAATATACCTCTACAGCATGGGGATTTTACCATCCGCGTGTGAGACTTTCTTTGTAACTTACCGAGATTTCAAAAACTTATAGATAGTGCCATATGTTAAGTATTATAGCCGCATTAAGAGATAAGGTAAATAGTTTAGCATGTAAGCCTCATTTGAATGGCTAGGAGAGAGGTGATATATATGTCTCATCCAAATGGTTGGAAAAATGTGGCTCATATGCCTCATCCAAATGGTTAAGAAAGAGGTGTCACTTATGCCTCATTCGAAAAGTTGAGAAAGTGGAATCATGTACACCTCATTCAAATGGTTAAAAAGAGACGACGTACATATATATCTCATATCCGAATGGTTGATAAAAATGCAGTATATATTCCTTATTCATATGATTATAATATTCTTAGTTCTCAAATTGAGTAAAATTTATTTAATATTAATATCAAATCACAAAACAAGAAATAAAAGTAAAGTATAAACTGTAAAAGTAAATAAATATACTAGCCCTTTCGGAGATATACTTGTAGAGACGATCCTTTATATTACTTGGTAATATTTTATGAACATGATGGCATTCTAGGGGTGCTTGACCTCCTTTTTATCTAGGTATAGTAGCATATACATCCTAAATTTGAGAACTTATTTGATCTTATAGCGATCTTATCAATTTGCACTAAGAGTGCCGTTCTTTTGTGAATTTGTTCAAGCATGTAATCAGCATCGAAAAACTCCGGGCATTTAAGTAAGCAATCGAGAGTCACAAGCGATATGGTTCATCCATAACTAGGCGATGCTTGAAAGCTTTGAGTATGAGGTTTCTATCTTCGTTTTCTTCTTTTAGGATGGCCTTCTTCTTCAACTAATTAATTATATGGCCTATCTAAAATACCCTAGTGACCATATTTGCTTAAGTACCCTTTCCACATCAATGATTTTGGGGCAGATAATTTCTCTTATAGATGACATTCTTACTATTGTGTAAATTTTATTGAACTCTCAAGCACACGAATCTATTGAAGTATAGATTAATGGTGACGAGTGTCAATTGTACAAGAAGGTAGATTTTAATTATGTAGAGTTATTATTATTCTTTATTATTTATGCTTTTTGTGAAATTTCCTATTTTATTCTATGCGAAAATTGAAATTAAAATAAAGAGAATAAATTGATACTTGATCAATGCAATAAAGTGCTTGGATCTTAAGATTCGCACTCAATATTTCAGCATGTGCTTAATATTCATTTTTTTTTAGGTCCAATTCATTTATTATGGGGGTATTTCCACTCCTCATAAACCTATCTTTAATAAATATGACATTAAGCACTCATTGTGCCAGGAAGAATAATGTTATGTTAAATGTAGTATCAAGAATATGTTATGCCAGGTAATAATAATGTAATTGTTGGTAAGGTGGTAAAACTTTCCACTAATTAACCTAGATAATTTTTATGTCAACAATGAGTCAAGACGTACCACATAAATTAGAGGGAGATTTTTTTTCTCTAATAAATCTTGTGTAAAGTACTCACCATGCCAAATAGTAATAATTTTACACTAGGGAGCCGGTATACCAATGCAATATCTAGACAAGATTATTACTATCTATCTATGATAAGCCAAAACAATTTAAATAAATTAGAGAAAGCGAAAATAAACTTACTAAATTAAGCCAATAAATCATGTTGAGGCTTCACCTTTAACACAAGCTTAGAAATAAATTAGCTACTCATTTTATAATTAAGGGCAAAATGAGAATGTTATTAAAATATATAGAAAATACAAGATGGAGAAAGAATTGCAAAAAATAGAGCCAAAACATAGATTCAGGGGTGTCAAATTATGGGGGAGAGCCCCTATTATAGATACAACGAGTAGATCACGACCAACGGATGAAAACAATTCGGACGCTCAGGATTACGCCACGTGGCACTATTTCAGACTCGGCTATCACCCAAGTCCGCAGGTAGATTCTCGTCCGCAGATCCACCTAATTTACAGAAACGACACAATTACTTTCCATAATTATAATTCGAACTAATCTACGTAAAAAAATAACGCCTTAAATAAATATTAGTCCTAATATTACAACTCTCAATCTTCCAGACTACCAGTAATAATCCCGTATTCGTAATTTACTAATATAATTCGAAATTATACTATCCTCAATTTCATAATTTACTAATTTACCTTCAACATTATAAAATTACCAATTTATCCTCAATTCAGATTACAAAATCACTCTCAAAGCTGGAAATTACGAAATTACCCTCAACACGTGAAATTACCAAAATGCCCTTACGGTCAACGTTGACCGAAATTCACCCAATGGCGGTGGGGAAGCTCGGAATAGACACTTCTCGTCGAGGTGAGTCCAACGGTCCCGGTGGTGTCCTCCACGCGTGGCGGCGGCCGGATCGAGCACGTGAAGTCGCGGCTCTGGGGTGATCGAGCAGCGGCAAAGCGGCCTCCTCGGTGCCGGTGACTGGTCGGGAATGGAAGATGGTGAGGTGGGAAGCTTTTGCAACCGGTGGCGTGGCCAAAGGCAGCCGGAATCGCCGGCGATCGTCCGCGTAAACCCGCGGAACTTTCGAGCTTCACCATTGCGTTCCACGTGTTTTCCGTGACAAGGACGGCTGGGGATGGACGTACGGCTCACAAGCTTCCATTTGACACCTTGCTCGGCCAGTGAGGTGGCCGAAAATGGGAGAAACCGTGGTCGGTTTCGCGGGTTCGAGTCGGGTTGGGTTACGGGTCGGGTTCAGGTCTCTCTCTCTCTCTCTCTCTCTCGGTTTTGCTCAAATTTTAACTTGGTTTCCTCCTTTTATAAGCACCCACAAAATATCAACTAGACCCCTTCATGATATATCACATAAACCCCCTCTTAATTTATCACATAAACCCCCTTTCAATTTATCACATAAACCCCCTATTAAATTCATTATTTACATAAATAAATATAAAAAATTCATATGTTACAGAATATAACCAACTTAAAACTGAAAGATCATGTTAAACATGGTATCGGCATCATCCATTTTTAGATTGCTAGAATAATAGTCATAATTTTTAGTTGCATAATTAATTTTGCTATTATTACTAATAATATATTTGTAACGACATCTGCAATGTCACCCATATAGTTAGAAAATGATGCTTTACTTAATACAGGTTATGGAATAATAGTAAGATGACAACAAACTTTACGAATGATCATTAAAATTGGACTACATCTCTTGGGATTCAGCTACACAAAGCATAATTAGGTTACACTTAACTTAACTTAAATAATAACATTGTTAGTGATATGCCGTAAAGGTTAATTGAGACATGCTTTTTTTTAGAGAATTATTGTTATTAATTAATATTTTGATATTTATAAAATGGCAAAGTTTTTAATATTCATAAATTATATTGATGAATATAGTGTAGGGATAAAATCAGGTTTTTCAATTTTTTCAATTAAAACCTTTTAGCACATATTTGTACCTTTTATGATCTAAGAAGACGTCTCCAAACGATATTCCAGGCTATGACTCAAGTCGATCAACACTAGAAGTGTAGGTGTTTGTTTCACCACTCTCAATTGTAACTGACTTCTCTTAAATGTCTTCTGTATTTTTCTCAAAAGCTGTGGAATTCTTTTCTTTTTTGTTTTAAGAGAATAATACCCCTTTTATAATATCTTATGAAAAACCCTAGTATGTTAGGATTAGGATTTCTATTTAAAATAGGATTTTTTTAATTTAAATTTTTAAATTAAATACTATCTCTCCACTTACGTAAAAGTGGAGAGAATGTGTAACTAATTAGGGGACCACCTTGTAAAATATCACAAGCTCTCTTTTACACTTGAATATAACATACTAGGCCTTCCAGGCTATGACTCAAGATCGATCAACACTAGAAGTGTGGGTATCTGTTTCACCACTCCCAATTGTAAGTGGCTTCTCTTATATGTCTTCTGTATTTTTCTCAAAAGCTGTGGAATTCTCTTCTTTTTTGTTATAAGAGAATAATACCCCTTTTATAATATCTTATGAAAAATCATAGTATGTTAGGATTAGGATTCCTATTTAAAATAGAATTTTTTTTTAATTTAAATGTTTAAATTAAATACTATCTCTCAAATTACGTAAAAGTGGAGAGAATGTGTAACTAACTAGGGGAGCACCTTGTAAAATATCACAAGCTCTTTTTTACACTTGAATATAACATACTAGGCCTTAACAAATATTATAATTATGATTTTCACCTAATACGTGATTTTCTTGCTTTTAGGTCCGAGTGATAGTGTTGTCAATTAAATGAGCTAACACGGGGATCATTTAGGAACATACAATAGTGGCTACAATAATTAAATTTGTAATTAAACAAATACAATTATTTAATTCCAATTCTACTCCACTATAAGATTGGAATTGACCTCCATAATTGTACGCTCGAATATAATTCGCCCAAGCCACATTGATTTCTTTACTGCACAATCCTTTGTACCACATCATTAATTTAAATTGATTACTCAACTGTCCAATCAATTTAATTACATATTTTTCTTTGATACTTATTAGTTTTCTCTAATGATCATTTTCAACATACTTATTTATATTAACAAACTTTGGCCAGAGAATTATATGATCAAGTACTGAAAACCCATCAAGAGATATGTCGTAGAAATTATGTATTATTAATTTATAATTTCAATACTTGTAATTGCTCCCACTAAAATACTGGGTAATCTTGACTACATGTGTATGTCGTGTGCATTATTAACTCAAATAAAATAACAATTACAATCATGAAATTATAGCTAACTCAAGATTAAGATTAAAGTAAATCAATGCCCATGAGATTTAAAAAGTCTGACAGTTATTACTAAGTTAATTAAATCTCATATGTGATCCGTTCAATGCAGTCATGCTACATTAATAAATTCATACATGATTAAGACAAATCAATCAATGAATTTATTACAGTTTATACCTAAATAAAGTGCCCAACTTTATTTATCAACTACGAACTTAATTTATTTAATTGTAAGATAACTTGTATTTATGTCTTCTGCAAATCCACATGGTGATTGCATAAATACATATAATATGATTAAATGAACTTTACTCAAAATATTAATGCAATTTAAGATATCTGAATAAATACCTCAAATATTTTATTATTCAGAAAATCAATATGCTTTGAAGAGCACATAATCTCAACATATAGTCCAAGAGGTAAAATAGTTAAGGTACACTTTCTTGAGTTTGTTAAGAATACGAAATGTGTATCCTTTATACTATACTTCTAAAATAGTTTCTAGTGGTAGATTTATGATTGTAAAAATTCCTATAAACACTAGTATGGGTTATGACTCCTTTTGGTACGTGATACTAAAACGAATGGTGAGTTTCGTATCAATGACATGAGATGCCAAGTTAAACATATAAGTACTTGTTGCAAAAACAAGTTTACCGAAATTGACCAAATAATAATAAGTTATATGGTCTTGAGTGTTAATGGCTTATTATATATTGTTTTATACATTATGTTTAGTAATAGTCTTTAGACCTGAGGCATTAAAGATGTATTATACATAGACATCTATGTTATGTCAAAGCATAAGGATTGATTCCTAATCAAGAAATAAATCCAGCAGTAGATGTCATGGTTGGCTGCGTATGGAGCAAGTGTATGGCCAAAATGGAATTCATCAATTTGTAATTCACATAAAAGATGTCCCATGTAAGTTATTATGGATTAGCATAAATATTAGGCTAAGGTCAAATATATTTGAAGGAGTTCAAATTATAATTATCATGCTAAGTTCATCTAGACTTATTTTGAGGTAAAGCATAAATGTTTAACATACTAAACCATAAGTCATGCTTTTTCAGGACATGGATGATGAAAAGACCAAGACATAGAAAAATAATAGAATAGGTTGAATAGATCTAACAATTCTTGCTATTTGGATGGTCAAAAAATACTACTAGGTGTCACTTGTGACTTGTAGAAACCTTAATATCAT
This sequence comes from Murraya koenigii, assembly GCA_025617385.1. Classification (NCBI taxonomy): domain Eukaryota; kingdom Viridiplantae; phylum Streptophyta; class Magnoliopsida; order Sapindales; family Rutaceae; genus Murraya; species Murraya koenigii. The sequence continues at coordinate 31,026,023 of CM046816.1, read as the reverse complement.
TATTACTAAAGTGTATCAACAATGCATCTTAAGGTTATTAGAAAAGTTTTAATTGATGACTAAAGTGTTTATTATATTTTAATGAATAAAGAGTTATCATTAAAATATATCTACTACTTTATAATAGAAAACCTAAAAGATCTCACACCTAATAAAAATGAAAAATGAGTTATTAAAAAATAAGAAGTTGAATTTCCTAGTTGTAGGAAAATTGGTATTCATGTAATAATTCATGAGTAAATGAATATATCTTAAATATAATTTAAGATAGAAATTTTAATGTTTCATAAATGGTTTAAGGAACAAAATAAATTTCATAAAACCTTAATTAAACATTAGGCTTAAGATCAAGCACATTAACGATCGAATCGGACATGTTTCGATTCATAAATAATTATGAATAGCCTATTTATTTATTCATTCAAAATTAATTGATTAAATAAATTATTGAAATGATAAAATCAATTCAATAATGAGTGGCTTAATGGATGGGTCAAGCTAATAATAATGTTTGTTCCACTATTGAAGAGATAAGTGTGGGGTTTTAGTTGGTGGATAAAAATCATCATGACCTAGCATTCATGATTGATCATTATCCCTCTTATTTCTAAACAAAATTGGGTGATTCCAAATTCTATGAACTCCTGGAACATTTCTAATTGTGGACTAATTAGAGGCATCACAATTGGGGTACTTTTAGGATCTCAAATCACACAAAAACATAAGTTGTTCGTGCAATGGTCTGTTTCTTAGATAGTAATCGTAGCTTATTGTTTTCAATCTTTTTTCTCTTAACTCACGAAGTCTTTTCTAAAACTACAAATCAGGTTATTAAACTCCAACCTTTCTTCTTCATTTATTTTTTTTGAATAAAGTCGATATGAGGTCTCTAGAGTTTCTGCTAATCATTTCAATTTTACTGTACAAAAGTTGCATTTTTCAGGAATCTCGTGAACAAATGTTATCCTTCAAGTGGTATCAAAGCCATCTTCATTCATTTTTAATTTTCTTAGTAAGATTTATGTTATTTCATTTATAAAATATTGAAGGATGATCATGGAAAGACTTAGATAATTTATGATATATTTATGTCATGAGATGATTGAATATATGCATGTTGAATTAACTATTTGTTTACTTATTGATTTTGGCCGATTTCTAAAGGCTTAAGTGGTTGTAATATTCTAAAAATAGGGACTTGCATGTCCCTCCCTCTATTAGAATCTGATTTTATTCCCTTAACTTTAAATTTGTATCCCGATTCTTCTAAATATGTAATTTTTACAAGATGATTATATAAAGAGGGACAACATGTTTACGATGTCTTTGAGCAAGAAAACTTCTGGACATTGCTGCACTTCCAATGATGATTTGGCCACTCAAGAAGAAACAAATAATTGTTTCAATTTGAGGCATGCGATGTCTCATAATTGTTATTGCTTGTTTGATATCGGGGTGAACCTTGAAACCAATTTTGGTTCAAATTCGTTTTATTAGAAAATTCCATGATCATCCTTAGTTTAGTTCGTCTATAATATGCATGAGACGTATGTTAAGGTGCTTGGACATATTTGCTTATTGAAAATGGAATAACATGCTAAAAAAGTGAGATCATTATAAAAGATCAAATACTCCCAATTTAAATTAATGTAATAATTGTTAAGTTGTAATGAAGGATATTGAGAATATCTATCATGGACTACTAATACCAATGGATTGTTTAAAATATTTTATGCTTGAGCTAGTTGTCATGGATGCATGAGCTACTTAATCATTAAATATTAAAAAACAAGTCATATATCATTTGATGATGTATAATTCATACATTGAGTTGCTAAGAACTATTAGGTGAGATTGAAAAGATGTTTAAAAATATGCAAAGGCATTAGGGTAAACTTAACTAAATTATTTATACTAAGAACCGAGAGGTAAGATATTTACAATTTGGAGGTCGAAGGATAATCAATACATGCATTAGATGCATTTGGTAAGAGTTACATACTCATTAAAATAAGTAAGCCAAGAATTATTAGGCGAGGTAAACTTAGGCTAATAAGAATTCGATTCGAACTAGAATCTTTTACCAATGAAAGTTTACGTTTCTTACATATGGGAGTGTAATGAAATGATGAAATAGTGAGAGGTACTATTTGTTTTAAAGACCAAAATCAAATAGATTATAATATAAATAAAATGTTAATAATTTAATTTGTATTTTCTACAGTTATATTTGATAATGAATAATTTGTTGGCAGGAATTCTAGATAGCTACCATTTGACAAGACCCAATTATGTTGATTGGCTAAGAAATCTAAGAATTGTTGTTAATTATGAAAAATTAGCTATGTTCTTAAAAACCTAAGCTAAATATAATTTTTAAGGAAGGAAGTGAGGAAGAGCGTGCCACTTATGAAAAGTGGCAAGATGATGACCTACAAACTAAGAGCTACATATTGGCATCCATGTCCAATGAGCTCTAAAGGCAATATGAAAATATACCTGATGTAAGTTCTATAATACTTCATCTACAAGAGTTGTATGGTGAACAAAGTAGAACAATTAGATATGAGATATCTAAGAAACTATTTAGAATGAGAATGAATGAAGGGTCAGTGAAGGAGCATGTACTCAAAATGATTAATTACATAGAAGCATTGGAAGCTCCTAATTTCTCAATGGATGGGGAATTAGTTATTGACCTTATTCTACAGTCCTCACCAAACTCATTCTCTTAATTTATCATGAACTTTAACATGAATAAAATAGAGTGCAGTATTACTGAACTGCTAAAGATGCTTAATACTGCTAAAACTTGCATAAAGAAGCCAAAAGATGTTATGGCTATAGAAGGGCCCTCAGTTAAAATGGGTGAAAAGAAAAAGTTTCAACCCACGGATAAAAATGGGATCAAGAAAGTGAAGGCTAATAACTCAGTAACAAGGGAAAATGCTTCCATTGTGGTAAATATGGGCATTGGAAGAAGAATTACAAAGCTTACCTAAATAGCTTGAAACTCAAGCCCAAAGAGAATCCTTCGAAAGGTATGCTCATTATTGAAACTAATATTTCAATTATTCATTCTACTTATTGAATTTTAGATTCTAAAGCTTCCACATATATTTGTATATTAATGTAGGATCTGAAAAGAAGTAAAAGACTTACGAAAGGAGAGGTGTATCTTAGAGTGAAAAATAGAGCAATGGTTACTGCCTCAGCTATAAGGAAATTTTTCTTAAAAATGCCATCTGGATATGTAATAAGTTTGAAGGATTGTTTGTTTGTTCCTACTGCTATAAGGAACATAGTTTGAATTTCATGTTTATGCAAATACAACTACAAGTTTTATTTCAAAAATAAAATTTGTAAAATTTATTATGAGAATAAATATGTTGTGCATGGTACTTTGGATAATGATCTATATGTACTAAACATGAAAGAAAATAATGAATATATTATGAATGTAAATACCATAACACATCAACATGAAAGAAAATAAATAAACCCCAAGTATGAGTAGCATTTAAGATTAGGTCATATTGGAGAAGATAGAGTTATAAGATTGGTTAAAGATGGACTAATAAGCCCATTTGGTTTAGAACATTATCCAACTTGTGAATCTTGCCTTTAAGGAAAAATGACTAGATCACCCTTTGTTGGACGAGTACAAGAGCCACTAATTTACTTGAACTCATACATACTCGATGTGTTCAGATCCATTTAATGAAATGGCTCAGGGTGGATATTACTACATCATAACATTTATCAATCATCACTTAAGTTATGGTTATGTGTACTTAATGAAGCATAAACTCGAACCCTTTGAAAAGTTTAACGAATACAAAAATAAAGTTGAAATATAGACTAGAAAGGTTTTAAAAGCCTTCAATCAGATCGAGGTGGTGAATATCTCGATGGAGAATTTCAATATTATCATAAAGAAAATGGTATTGTTCGACAATGGACACCTCCGGTACACCAAAGTGACTTAGCAATAGAGTATCTAAAAGTAAAACTGCACACTACTAGACATGGTGCAATCAATGGTAAGTTATACTAACTTACCAATTTCTCTTCAAGGATATGCTCTCCTTATGCAACATATGTACTAAATAAAGTACCTTCCACGGTTGTACCTAAGATATCATATGAGATGTGGCATAGTAAATAAACAAGCCTAAATCATCTTTGGATTTGCGGATATCTTGCTTTTATCCAAAGACTCAATAGTGAGAAACTTGAAGCTAAAGCGGATAATGGGAGGTCCATTAGATACCCAAAGCAAACTTTGAGTTATTACTTCTACATTCAATATGACCAAAGAGTTGTAGTTAGTAGGAATGCCAAATTTCTTGAAAAAGAGTTTATTCAAGAAGGTGAACAAGGAAAAAAATTATAATTTATAGAAAATTCAAATGAGAATAAATCCAATAAAGTGCTTATTGAAGTGCAAATAAAAGAGTCACAATAGCTCCGTAGATCTAGTAAGGTAATTCACCCACCAGAAAGATATAGTTTACTTCATCAGATTAATAATATATTTTAATTGGATGATACAGATTATAAAGATGATCCTACTAGTTATGAAGAGGCAATATCATATATTGACTCTAAGAAATGCCTTGATGCTATGGATTCAACGATGGATTCTATGTCTGGACTCTGATCAATCTACCCCAGGGTATTATACCTATTGGATGCAAGTGGATCTTCAAGAGGAAGAGAGGCATAGATGGAAAGGTAGAGACCTATAAAGTAAGGTTGATAGCGAAATATTATCATCAAATACAAAGTATCAACTATTGGGAAACCTTTTCACCTGTAGCTATGCTAAAGTCCATTACGAATCTTATTGGTTGTAGCAGATATTATGACTATGAGATTTTGCAAATGGATGTCAAAGCGCATTCCTTAATGGGTATATTAAGGAAAATATATATATGATACAACCTCGTGGTTTTGAATCTAAGACAAATCCTCATAAAGTATGCAAGCTAAGAAAGTCGATTCACGGGCTAAAACAAGCCTCTAAAGGTTGGAACATCCGATTTGATGATGCAATTAAATCATTTTATTTCATCAAGAATTAAGATGAGCCATGTGTTTAAAAAAGGTCAGTGGGAGTGCAATAACTTTCTTTGCATTATATGTAGATGACATATTGCTTATAGTAAATAACATTGGATGAATGTCTTACAGTAAAAATTTGGTCGTCTCAAAACTTCTCCATGAAAGACCTAGGAGATGCAATGTATATCACGGGAATTGGGATTCTGAGAGATAGATCCGGAAAATTGATAGGTCTATGTAAAGATAAGTACATAAAAAGATATTGAAGAAATTCAATATGTGGGGATTCTAAAAGGGATTTATACTTTTCAAACATGGAATTCATCTCTATTTGAATATAAGTCTTAAAACTTATGATGTAATAGAGCGAATAAATAACATTCCATATGCTACGCAATAGGAAATTTTATATATGTTATGCTATATACTAGATCGAATGTAGCTTATACAGTTAATGTCACTAGTAGATACCAGAGCAATCTGGGTGAAGAACACTGGACCATAGTTAAGAATATTTTTAAGTACTTAAGAATGACTAAAGATTTTTTCTTAATATATGGAGAGGGTGATTTGAAGATGGAAAGCTTCACAAATTCAAATTTCCAATTAGATGTAGATGATAAAAAATCTATATTAGCATTTGTATATACTACTAATAGTATAGCAGTAAGCTGGAAAAGTTCCAAGCAGGGAACTACTGTAGATTCCACTACTGAAGTGGAATATATAGCTGCATCATATACAGCAAAAGAAGCAGTTTGGATACAAAAGTTCATTCTAAAACTTAAAGTGGTTCCAACTATTAGTTAATTTCAATATATTATGATAACAATGGGGCTATAGCACAAGCCAAGGAACCAAGGTCTCACTAGAAGTCCAAACACATTGAAAGAAGATATCATATTATCAGAAAAATCATTGGAAAGGGTGATGTTATCATGCAAAATGTAGCTTGTACAGATTAATTTGTGGATCTTTTGACTAAAGCACTAATCCAACAGCAATTAGATCATCATCTTGAGAAGATAGGCATGAAATACCATAGCAATTGGCTTTAGTGCAAGTGGAAGATTGTTAGTGATATGCCTTAAAGGCCAATTAGTAAAGCTTGCATTTAGGGAATAATTGTTATTAATTAATATTTTGATATTTATAAAATGGCAAAGTTTTTAATATTCATAAATTATATAGATGAAAATAGTTTAAGAAGTAAAATAGTTAAGTAATACATTCTCAAATTTGGCGAGAATATGAAGCGTGTATCCTTTGTACTATACTTCTAAAATAATTCCTAATGCTAGATTTATGATTGTACGTCAAAATTCCTATAAACACTAGTATGTGTTATGACTCCTTTTTATATGTGATACTAAAAGCGAATGGTGAGTTTTATATCATTGACATGAGATGCCAAGTTAAACATATAAGTACTTGTTACAAAAACAAGTTTACCGAACTTGACCAAATAATAATAAGTCATATGGTCTTGAGTGTTAATGGCTTATTATACATTATTTTATACATTATGTTTAGTAATGGTCTTTAGACCTGAGGCATCACAGATGTCTTATACATAGATATCTATGTTACTGTGAAAGCATAAGGATTGATTCCTAATCAAGAAATAAATCCAGCGATGGTCATAGGTGGTTGGTCGTGTATGGAGCAAGTATATGGCCAAAATGGAATTCATCAATTTGTAATTAACAAAAGGATGTCCCATGTAAGTTATTATGGATTAGCATAAATCCATGGCCAAGGTGAAATATATTTGAAGGAGTTCAAATTATAATTATCATGCTAAGTTCATCTAGACTTATTTTGAGGTAAAGCATAAATTTTTAACATACTAAACCATAAGCCATGCCTTTCTCGGGCATAGATGATGAAAAGACCAAGACATAGAAAAGTAATAGAATAGGTTCAATAGATCCAACTTCTTGCTATTTGGATGGTCATAAAATACTATTAGGTGTCACTTGTGACTTGTAAAACCTCAATATCATTATTACTAAAGTGAATCAACAATGCATCTTAAGATTATTAGAAAAGTCCTAATTGATGACTAAAGAGTTTATTATCTTTTAATGAATAAAGAGTTATCATTAAAATATGTCTACTACTTTATAACAAAAAAACTAAAAAGTCACACACCTAATAGAAATGAAAAATGACTTACTAAAAAATAAGAAGTTGAATTTCTTAATTGTAGGAAAATCGGTATTCATTTAATAATTCGTGAGAAAACGAATATATCTTAAATATATTTTAAGATAGAAAGTTTAATGTTTCATAAATGGTTTAAAGAACAAAATAAATTTCATAAAACCTTAATTAAACATTAGGTTTAAGATGAAGCATGTAAATGATCGAATTGGACGTGTTTCGGTTCATAAATAATTATAAATTTTTTGGACCAATTTTGGGTACAAAATTTTGGGCTTCTTATTGGACTTAATATGGATTAAGAAGAAGCATAATATCATGTCACAAAACAAGCCCACATTTAGCCATTTGATTTGATCAAAATTGGCTTAATTTCTTAAAGACAAATAATTAAGTAAATAGACTATTTATTTAGTTATTTAAAATTAATTGATTAAATAAATTATTGAAATGATAAGATCAATTCAATAATGAATGAGCTTAACCGATGGGTTGAGCTAATAACAATGCTTGTGCCATTATTGAAGAGATAATGGTGGGGTTTTAGTTGGTGGATAAAAATCATCATTAACTAGCATTCATAATTGATCATTATCTCTCTCATTTCTGAACCAAATTGGGTGATTCCAAATCCTATGAGCTCCTGGAATATTTCTAAGTGTGGACTGATTAGAGGCATCACAATTGGGATACTTTAAGGATCTCAAATCATGCAAAAACAGAATTTATTCGTGCAATGGTCTGTTTCCTAGACAGTAATCATAGCTTGCTATTTTCAGTCATTTCCACCTAACTCACGAAGTTATTTTTAAAACTAAAAATCAGTTATTAAACTTCAACCTTTCATCTTGATTTTTGTTTTTGAATGATGTCGATAGGAGGTTTCTAGTGTTTCTGCTGATCATTTCAATTTTACTGTGCAAAAATTGCATTTTTCAGGAACCTGTGGACAAATGTTGTCCTTCAAACATCACAAGAGAGCCTGGCCAATTCAATTTCTTGTGCTTTCAAAATTTGGAAAGTTTTGAAATTAGTTTACCTTATCTCACAGTTGGACTAGTATCACTTGTAATTCAACTATAGGAAGTATAATAGAGCTGCACTTAACCTAGCTTAAATGATAACATCACAAGAGAACTTTGCGAATTAAGCTTCTTGTGCTTTCTGAACTTGGAAAGATGTGAAATTAGTTCACCTTATCATTCAGGAAGGTCCTTCTCAAATTAGTGCTCTTTTAAAACTCCAATGCTTGACTTGTCTTCTAGTTATCTTATAAGTGACCTACAGAGCTTCACTTCATATTATTTTTAGGTAAATTTCATTTTATCCCTCAAATACAATGAAAACTTCAATTTATGTTATAAAAATGTGATAACATCAATTTATCTTTTTTCTTTTCGTTTATAATATGTAGAAAAATGAGGTTAAGCTGATTTTTTTTTTTTTGTCTTCTTAACAATAAATAGAGGCAAATTAATGATTTTACACTTTTGAGGATAAATTGAAGATTGTCATTGTAAGGGGTGAATTGAAGTTTACCTTTATTTTCCTACTTAGTAATACTACTAGATATTAATCCCTTTTTTAATAACTAATCACGTACATGCATAATTGGTCTTATTGCTTTAGAGATTGGTAGTTTGAGAAATCTTTTCTATTTAGATCTATCTATTGACTCTCTAACAAGACCTATCCCTTGCTAAGTGGTTATTGACTTAAATCATTTATTCAAAATTTGAGCAATAATCTTTCATCTCTCTCTCTTTATATATATATATATATTTAGTCAGAAATCCTTGATTTTAATACAGTCAATGATAAGCTAATAAACAAAAAAAAAAGTGAATTGGTGTTTGTTCTTTTTTTTTTGTCTTATAATTTATCCCTAATTGAAATATATATATATACATATACATATACATATTTTTTATTAAAATCCACCCAATGACGGGAGGGTTGGGATTTTCATACCTATAGATTAAATAAAAAAAAAAAAGACATTACATTGGGGGAAAACACAGACCAAAACCTCTAAGCCAGAACAAACACAACTAACAAAATGATAAGTAGTAAAAGCATTAAAAGAAAAATAAGAAACTAAATGAAGCAAATTAAGTCAAATGCCCGAGTGAACTACTTATTATACTTGCGATCGATGGCCAATTTAAATCTTTTCCATAACCAAAGGCTTATGGGCCAAGGTGGAAAAAGATTGAAGTTGAGTCAAGATCACGACCCCCAATATCCTTAGGCTCAAACACAAAATATTCATCAGTCACTGGATTCCCATTAAAGCTAAAGTTATAATCAAGGTGGAAAGGGATATTTGTAAAACGGGTAGCTAATATCATCTACCACTGCTAAAAAAAAAGTACAATCGGTGGAAGTCCTCTGAACACCTGGCTCAGTAAAACTAGAACAAGGAGAATTAGAAAACTTAGCACATCCATCAGCATCTTTTTGAGTAGTAGAATCCTTCAAACCATCGTCATCCCGACCTCTCAAATTCGAACTCGAATATGACCCTCTCAAATTCGAGACCAGAATATGACCCTCCCAAATTCGAACCCGAATAAGACCCATCATCTACGACAACTTGACCAACAAGAATTGGCAACCCAGCATCTAAACAAGTACCCTCACTACCATCAGGCTTCAAAAGCTTAGCTTAACTTCTTCATCTAAAATAGGTTGCTGAAGCAATATCTAAAGACCCGACACAAACTTTGTGCTCGAACTCATCGAAGGTTGGACATAAGTCACACTAGGTTGAGCGATTGCGTCAAGTACTAGTAATTTACCTTTATCTATACGCATAGAATTCTGAGGCTCACCAATAGGCTAATGGAACTTACGAATCCTAGGATTAATAATGTTTGGGCAATGCCGAATAGACCCCCTCGAGCTCGACCCGGCCGAGGCGAAGACTTGATCACTAGCATACAAATACCCTTGCTAGGTGTCAAAGTTGGTCGAGGTCAAGTGCTCCAAGTTTGGACTAGCCACGATCTTCCCATCCTACTCGAGATCCTCGAACCAGCTGAGCGAGGATCTGGTCATGTTGCCAAAGTGCCATAGGCAGGAGGGAATCCAAGCTCGGCGGGGCGGACCTAAGCATGGCGATCTTCGCTCCGAAAACTTATCACGACGATCAATGGTCGACAAGCATCCCACGCCGTAGGACTTCATCACTGTTATCGATGGCCGGTGCACGCCTTTATTTCACTAGCACGGACTCGGCGCCATCATTGGGTCACGGGAACCCATACCCGCCTGACATCCCATGTCCCGAGGGTGTGCCACAGCAGCCCTAGCTATCAGGAGGGCCTAGGAGCAATTAATGCGGAGGATGGCTGTCTAGGAAAATAAGGGTGGGAGAACGAGAGGATAAATATCAGCGGAATGACAAGGTAAAGGGACTTTTGACCTTTTTTTGGGGGGACTCTATTCTTTTCCCGACCATATTTTCCTCCTTGAAATAAAAAAAAAAACACTTGAATTCTAAAAGCGAACCATGAAGAAACTTAGATTTTCTCTGTTATTCTTCCCCTTCAAACGCCTTATCTTTCCGGTCTCTCAAACTAAGAGGGATACCAAAAGAATTAACCTGATTACTGACTTGAGCGTCGGAGGGTTTTCACCAGAAAAACACCCGATGACCCCTGACATTCCTTTGTGAACGCAGGTTAAAAAAGTTACCGTTCCGGTAGGGGAAAAAAAGGCAAGAGCCAGCATAGGAGTCTTGCTCGAGCAACAAGCGAGTACAAGTCTCTGACATCATGCAGGAGCGTGCAGAAAGCTGCATCAACATTTTGGCGTCGTCTATATGGATCGGTTCAAAAGCTTGACTTCTAATACATTCGAAGAACAACATGCGATGAGAGGAAATAGCGGAGAGGAGTAAGCCGAAGGAATCGGTGACTCTTAGGGAGGTGGCCAATGAGGCCGAGATAGAAATCAAGAAAGAATGGATTGGATGGAAAGATAGATGGAGGCTGACATCCATCTAGCGAGAGCTCGAGGGATGAGCAGGAGGAAAGCAAGCAATGGCGTCCACTAAATCCAGCAGCGGGAGCATAGCTTCCTAGGGAATGTAGGAGATGAAGCCCAAGGCAAAAGCACAAAATGTTGTCGGAATAGAGGAGATGAACTTGGAGAAGGGAATCCAGCCAACACTTGCAAGACCACGACACCTACTTCCAGCGTGGAGGAATTGGAGGAGAGGTGTGCGAGGTTAGGCGCGAGGTTGTAGAAGACCTCGAGGAAGCAGGAAAGCCCAGAGTTGGAGGATATGTTGGACGGTGAGTCCCACTCTCAGCCGAAAATCATGGGCGTCACGATCCCTCGGGATTTCCGCTTCCACGACTTGAAGTTCTCAGGGAAGAGTGACCCGCTGGTGCACATAGAACATTTCAACGACATGACCGAGTCTGAGGCTTGACATCCACCCAAGATCACGGGGCCTTCCAGCTTACTTTAGATGGGAGGAGAGAGAATGAGTGCAAGTAAGCGACCAGTGGGGAAGTATTCTAAGCTTGAACAAATATGCAAGAAATTTGCGGAGGCGATTAAGAGGCGGTGGTCCCAAAGACAACATGATGGAATTAGCGAGAGATAAAAGCAGGAGGGAGAGATTCCTTCAAGAGTTCATCAAAAGATACCACCGGTCGGTCCACGGATCTTGGGGCATTCAATCACCCCGGAGCGAGGAGGCGGAAGGATAGGATCAAGATGGGAAGGCCATGAGTACAGACTTACGGAGCCCTCGATCCGTTTGTACTACGACATATATGAGCAGGTGAAGATGGACATGGTTATTGAGGAAGAAAAAGCCACAGGCGAGAAGTGAGCGGAGGCGGTGGAGCGAAGTAGAAAAGAAAGGAGGGACTGCTCGTGGCGCATCTACTTCGAGGCAATAAGGGACCGAGGTTGCTCCCTATAACCCCTACGGAGGTCTCCCGGTCATGAGTGGCTCACTGCGAGAGTATCAGCGATCTTGCGATAACTCGCCTTCAGTCATCCATAGCTTCGGCCCGTGCAGAACAACAGTGAGTCGATGACCCATTACCCACACGGGAAGCTTCCCGGGATAGGACAGTATGAGATGGTTGATCGAGCCACTGCATCTGAGACAATACACCCGGTTGAAGATGTCACTCGAGGAAATGTTCCAAGTTGTAGAGGAATGAGGGCTGCGGTGTTCCCGAACACCAATGTCTAAGCCGGCCCGATGGGAGGGACGAGGGCCGGTCGCTGATTCAGCTGCGACCGATGGCCACTCAGCAGTCGCGGTCTTGGTGATTTGAAGAACCAGGTGGAAGACTTAGTTAGAAGCAGTACTTGGACTAGTTTATTGAAGAAGGACACCCGACAATCGAGCGGCGATGGCGAAGATGACCAAGCACTGTGACATGGATCGTGAACCACTTGCTGCGAGGGTGATATCACGAGGGGCCTACGATGGCGAGGAAATTCAAATAGGACTCGAAAGAACTATAGCGAGATCGCCTCTGCTTGGTGGGAAGTCTTGCTCGCCGTGCCATTGTAAAGAGAACTAAGGTACTTCTGAGTGCCCATCGTGTGGATGGAGGAGGACGAGGAGGGGTGCTTATACCCCGAGGATGCCTTGGTTGTGAGCGAATGTTGCTAACAAGGAGGTCAGCCAGAATCTTGGTGGATTCGGGAAGCTCGATGGACATTCTCTTTAGGTCCACACTTCGATGACATGGGAATAGCGGATATAAGACTCGAGCGAGCGAGCACGCTTTACGAAGGGGTTCGGTGGGGAAGGTTAACCCCTACGGGGATCATCAAATTAGGCTGTGACTATGGGTTCGAATCCACTTTGAGAAGAATATGATGTTAGACTTCATGGTGGTGGATGAAGTTAGCCCTACCAGCGATACTAGGAAGGACCTTCGTGAGGATTAGTCGGTCGGTGTTATCCACCCATTACTTTGCTTAGTGAAGTATCGGCGTGAATGGGGCAGTTGGGTTGTCAAGGGTGAGCAGGAGGGTTGCGAGGAGCAACTATGCCAGTGGTAGCAAAGGCGATGCAAGTGACATCGTTGGACTCGGGGAGAGTCGAAAAATGGAAGGTAGGAGCATCTTTGAAGAGCTAGAGGCAATTAGGATAAAACCGAAGGACCGTGAGGAAGAAGGTCGAGGATTAGCTCGGGCATTAGCGGGCCATTTAGGGAAAATTTGGTTGAGTGTTCGAGCACTCGATGTGCTGACACATGAAGATATGCTCGGGATCGACACGAAAGTGGCATGCCACGGTGGCGATAAGGAAGGACCTTGGCCGGTAAGGCAAAGAGGAGGTCGTCGACGAGGAAGAGGTATGAGGCCATGAATAGCGAGGTGAGAAGGCTATTGAAGGCGGGATTCATAAATGAAGTCACCTACCTTGAATGGATCTCAAATGTGGTGTTAGTAAAGAAGGCGAGTGGGAAATAGAGAATGTGCGTGGACTTCGCGGATCCCGTTGCCAAAGATAGACCAGCTGGTGGACTCCGCGACGAGTGCAGCCTACTCGACTTCATGGATGCCTTATCGGGCTATAACCGGATCCACATGTGCAGGCGGATGAGGAATGTATGGCCTTCGTCGCCAATCGGGGTCTGATACATTACAAGGTCATGCCCTTGGCTGAAAAATGTAGGGAAGCCTCTGAGAGACTAGTGAATAAGATTTTCAAGCGGTGATCAGCCACGCGATGGAAGTTTATGTAGGCGATATGATCACTAAGTCGAGGACACGGAGGAGCATGTGAAGCACTTGGAAGAGACTTTCGCACTCTTAAGGAAATATCGGATGAAGCTTAATCACGAGAAGTGTGCCTTTGGGTTGGCTCGAGAAAAATTCTTAGCCTTCGTGGTTAGTAACGAGGGAATCGAGGCTAACTTGGAGAAGATAAGAGCTGTGATAGACATGAAGTCCCGCGCACTCTCGAAGAAATACAAAGCCTCACTAGAAAGTGGCATCCCTCAGCGGTTTATTTCAGAGCAACGAGACAAATCCGGTGTCTTTTTCAAGAAATGAAAAGAGGGTGAAAGACAAATTGGACAGGAATGTGAAGCGACATTCCAACGGTGAAGGAATACTTCTTTGAAAGCCCACTCTTGTCAACAGCATGACGGGAGAAGTTACGTACTTGTATTTGGCGGTGTTGCGATGGAGCAACAAGCTTAGTCTTGGTAAGGGAGGAGTCGAGTGCGATTACCTCGTATATTACAGGCGAGCTTTGTTGAGAGTAGAGACTACAGTGTCTACCAATGGAGAGGTGGGCACTTGTCACAGTGCAATGACCGGAAGCTCGGACCTTATTTCCAAGCACACTTGGTAGAAATCTTGACGAACCAGCCGGCTTAGATAGATCGTACACAAGCTAGAGACTTACGGCGGTTGGTGAAATGAGTAGAATGTGCGGAGGTGAGCGAAGAAGCGAGCAGTGAGCACCCAGTGAGCTCCACTTGTCCGGGTAAAGCGTGGACGATTATAGTGGATGGGTCATGCAGGGGACCAGGAGGCGGGAGGCGAGTGGTACTGCTTAGTCCTAAAGGGGTAGAAGTACCATACACGTCGAAGCTCGAGTTTAAGGCTACCAATAACCGAGGTTGAGTGCAGGTAGTAATTGCGGGGTGAAACTTCGCTTTGGTAGTAAAGGCGAAAGAGTTAAAGCTCGAGACGGACTCTCGGTTGGTGGTAAACCATCTCGATGAAAGCTTCAAGCAAAAGGCGAGAAGATGGAAGCTTACGCTTGGAAAGTGAGGCAATTGATAGGGAAATTCCAAGTAGTAGAGGTGGAACATATCATGAGGAGAGAACTTTCGAGTGGATATGATAGCTACGAGCGGCAGCGTGTCGACCCCAATTGCCCAAGTCTATCCCATTAGAGATTAGGATCTGCTCGAGTATCAAGCGGGAGGATGAGGTAATGAGCTTAACATCGAGACAATACCGGATGATCGATTGTCTCTTACTCGAGGAAGGGGCGTTGCTGCTGAAGCAAAGTAGGCAAGGAAGCTAAAGTGTCAAGCGACAAGGTACACATTGATCGATGGGTTGTTATGCAGGCGAGGATACACCTACTGCATTGCTACGATATTTGGACAAGGAGAAAGTTGACTATATCCTTGGAGAGATACACGAAGGATTTGCGAGGAACCATTCAGGCCAGGGTCTTTAACTTTTAAAGCCTTAAGGCGGGGATACTTTTGGCACTGGATGCACCGGGATGCCTGAGAAAAGACCAAGAGCTGCGAGAATTGTCAAAGCTTCACCAACTACATGGCTCAGTGGCATGAGAACCTTACGGTGATGAATTCACCATGGCCGTTTGCTCGATGGGGATCGACCTGATCGGGACTACTGCCGAAAGGAAGGCGTTTGTAACACTGCGCAGTGTTGGCAATTGATTATTTCACCAAATGGGTTGAAGTGGAAGCTTTAAACGATATTACAAAAAGCAAGACCACGACTTTATTTGGAGAAATGTGATTTGCAGTACAAGATCCCCACTCCTTGGTCACGAGACAGCGGGACCTGAGTTTGACAACAATAAGTTTAGAGACATACTGTAGGAGCGTAGAGATAGAAGTAAAGTTATGCTCGCCATCACACCTACGAGGCAAGCGGGCAAGTGGAGGCTGCGAACAAGACTAGAGCCTCACAAGACTAGACTCGCAGCGAAGGGAGCTTGGGTTGATGAGCTAGCTAGCTGTCTTGTGGGCTTATAGGACCACACGCAAAACACGCCACGGAAATACCTTTTCCTTGGCATTCGGACCGTAGCTGTGATCCTACGAGAAATAGGGATGGGTACACATCGAGGCCAGACACTTGATTAGGACTAAAACAATGAGCGGATGTGTGCAAATTTAGACCTTTTGGAAGAGAAAAAGAAAGGTCCATGATAAAGATAGCAAAGTAGCACGGAGGGTGGCCATTACTACAACCGGAATGTACACATCACATCGATTCCAAGTGGAGTAGTAGATACTTAGAAAAGTGAACCATAGTACCAAGACCCTAGACAAGGAGTATTGGGCTCAAGCGAGAAGGTGCAGGTTGACTTACCCGGATGGACAAGAAGTCGAGAGGCCATGGAGCACTGCGACATTTGATGAAATATTTCCGATGAGTTTCCTTGCAGAGCAAGCATTGATATTCGAGTTTTTCCCAAAATAGAAGTGTGTAAAACCTTGTACATGAATGAAAGCAAGAAAAATGCTCCCGATATTAATTCAATATGAGCAACTTAAAACTTATAATAATAATGCAAAGCAGTAAGTCTACAACCTAATGCGAGGCGGTTGCCAGCGTGAGCCAAATGACGACTAGGCGAGAACAAGCTCGGAGAAGAAATGCAAAGGTCGGAAGTCTCGGGGCCTAACCTAAGGCAAGGCGGTTGCCAGCGTAAGCCAAATAAAGGCTCGAGCGAGAACAAGCTCGGAGAAGAAGCGCAAAGGCGGAAGTCTCGAAGCCTAACCTAAGGTGAGGCGGCTCTGGCGTGAGCCAAATCAAGGCTCGAGTAGAACAAGCTTAGAGAAGAAACACTAAGGTAGGAAGTCTTAGAGCCTAACCTTAGGAGGCGGTGCTAAGCATGAGACAAATGAAGGCTTGAGCGAGAACAAGCTCGGAGAAGAAGCATGAAAGCCGAAGTCTCGAAGCCTAAACTAAGGTGAGGCAGGTCTTGGGCGTGATCAAATAAAGGCTCGAGCGAGAATAAACTCAAAGAAGAAACACGAGGCAGGAGTCTCGAAGCCTAACCTAAGGCGAGGCGGTGCCCAGCGTGATCTAAATGAAGGCTCAAGCGGAGCAAGGTCAAAGAAGAAATGTAAAGGCCGAAAGTTTCAAAGCCTAACCTAAGGCGAGGCGAGGCCAAGCATGAGCCAAATGAAGGCTCAAGCGAGAACAAGCTCAAAGAAGAAGCATAGAGGTTGGAAGTCTCGAAGCCTAACCTAAGGCAAGATGGAGCCAAGTATGAGCCTAATGAAGGCTCGAGCGAGAACAAGCTCAAAGAAGAAATGCAAAGGCCGGAGTCTCGAGGCCTAACCTAAGGCGGGGGCGGTGATGTCGTGAGCCAAATGAAGGCTTGAGGCAGAACAAGCTCAAAAAGAAATGCAAATGCTGAGAGTCTCGAAGCCTAACCTAAGGCGAGGCGGGCCAAATGAAGGCTCGGCGAGAATAAGCTCAGAGCAGATGCAAAGGCGTGAAGTCTCAAAGCCCGACCTAGGGTGAGGCAGACCAGCGTGAGCCAAATGAAGGCTCGAGTAGAATAAGCTCAGAGCAGATGCAAAGCCCGGAAGTCTCGAAGGCCAGAATGAGCCAAGTGGCAAGCCAGAGCGAGGCAGTGCATAGAAGAACAAGAGTAGCAAGACTCGAAGCACAGAAATTAAGGTGAGGCCGGGCCGGAAGGGCTCGAGCTATATGAAATCACGAGATGAAGCTAAAATTCGAAGCCACGAAGCCTAACTATGGACAAGGCGAGAAGGCAAACACAACGAGAATGAGATCGAGCAAAACCGGCCCGAGGCGGAAGGGTGTTGCGACCTCGGACTTAGAGTCCATCCAAGTTGAGTAAGGCAGACCAAATCCAGTGAGGCGGTTCGATTAATCACGTTTTGGCAAGACAAGCAAAGGCCCGAGGTCATGCAGGAGGCCCAAAGTCTATTAAAATCTATCTTATTGAGAATTGTGGAACAAAATAAGAACCTGAAGGCAAGGTAAGAAACATATGTTCTTTATTTCATCATCAAATATTACAAAGCAAAAATAGAGTACAATAAAGCCACTCAAGTGGCTGGAAGCGATCAGAGCTAGCGGTGAGTGGTATGGGGCCTCGGAGGGCAGAGGCGGCTTGAGAGTCGGCGATAGCATCGGTGGAGGTCTCGGCGTGTTGGAGGAGCATCTTCTCCGGACCTTGCGGCATCACAGGCGGGAGAACCCGCTTGGTTCCGAGGCTCGGGCATCCTGCTTTCGATCATATAGGCATCCACACTGCCTCGAGTTTGGACATGTCCGGTTCGAGGTATTCCTTGCCAGGGACGGACATGATGCACTCGTGGTGAAGGTCACTCCATTGTTGTACTCCTCCATGAGTTGGATCTCTAATGAGTCAACCTTATGTTGGAGACAGAAGTCTCATCTCGAGGTCCTCTCAAGCGAGACCTCGCATGTCGAGGTCTTTTCGGCGTTCACCGACTCATCCGGGACCACGGACAACTCCTTACCGAGTTGGAGTGCCTTGGACTCGGCCAGGTGCCTTACCGTCGAAGATAGAGATATTAGTCGCGAAGCTTGGCGGTTTCCTCCTCGTTTTGCTAAAGCATACGCCTCGAGCCACGATCTTCCTCTCGAAATCCATGGCCTTGGTCTTAAAGGCGGTGGCGATGTCAAGTAGCATAGCATGAGGCGCTAGAACATATTGGCTAGCTCAGCGACACTTAGAACCCTCCGGCTCCTCCATGAACTTCTCTCCAGTGTGCCTAACAAAATCCACGACATAAAGGTTAGCAACGTCAGTTGCTGCTTACTCTTGAGACGCCGGATTGAGACACGGCCGTAACGGCGACTCTCAGAGCCCTCACGAGGTGCTCCTTGCGCTGGCCAGTTTATACTCTCGGCGGGAGGAGCGGCCTCGGTTGGTGAAGTAGTAGGGTCGACTCTAGGCCAGCTTAAGAGGAGGCGGAGGGCTGCTTGGTCACTCTGTTGTGCTCGAGGGCTTTTTAATTGAGAAATGATGCCACTCATTTCTTGCCCGAGCAAAGCTGAACTCGACAAGGTTGTGACGTGTTAATAACTCCATGTCTGAGCTCGCATTGTCTAAAGTAGTATTGACCATGTTGAAGCTCCTTCAAACCAGGTGGGACCACGCTCAGAGGCTGTAATAACCACTAGGAAAAATAATGAGAAAAGTACGAGCGAGAAAAATCAAAGTAAAAAATATAATGGGCGTGAGACGACACGGAATACAAAAGTGGCGAGGTTTGAGGAACCTCCTCGGTGACAGAGCTGCCCACCCTAGTTTCTCCAGTGAAGAAGAATTTGCCTTTCAATTGTCACAGGAGGTGGGGAGGTCGTGATGGGTTTCTTGCCCTTCAAGTAGGAGGTGAGGTAATACCGACTTGCGTCTTTTGGACTGCTCTTCACACGGTAGAGATGCTTTATCTCATCTACAGTCGGCTCACCCAAATTACACCATCTTCACAAAACATACAGCTACAGCGGAACCCTCGACCCATTTGGGTTCGGTGCCCTAGGGCGGATGCAGATTGGGATAAGACACAGCAAAATAGGGTTGAGGGCAACCTAACGCCCACTAAAGCATTCTAAATAAAGGGTGACATGCCCAGGGAGGACAGTTTGGGAGTGTTACTTTTGCGGGAAGGCCTTGAGATCCACGCTTGGCGAGAATGTGGTACATGTCCACTAAGTCGGTCTAGGTCTTGGTGTGAAGTCTCACACCTCGTGTTGTCAATGGCAAGCGACTCGGCCTCGACCTCGAACCTGCAGCCATCCCTCGCCCTATTGCGGTCGGGTTTGCCCCATAACCTCGACCCGCTCGGGGCTTGGGTCACTCACTGAGAACCCACTGTTGGTCTCGAGTCACTTGAAGAAGATGACTCTTCGAGGGACATCCGAGCGGGCTTGCAAGTGGCTGAAATTTTTCACGGGGATACAATCTACCAAGTGGGAAACCGGAAACCTAGAAAATGAAAAAAAATAAGAGCGAGAAAAAGAGAAGAGTTTACACTTGAAATGGATTCAACGACGGTGAATACGATGACGGCGAGAAGGAAGTGAGATGCACTTACGGTGGCTATTCTGGTTTAAGTAAAGATTGGAAATAAGAAGCACTGATAAAGAAATTCAGAGATTTATAAAAGGAAAGCAAGTCATGTCAATAGAGCGACACGCTACTCAAGTGGCGTAGCTGTTGAAATTACCGCCTCTTGAAATTCAACAGGCGGTCGAGATCGATCACGCATCTTGCATTAAATGTGAAGTAGCGGAAAAAGCGAGACAGCTCGGTAGCGTTAAAGTAAAGAAAGGAATCTACTCGAACTAGAAGTTTCAGGTCTTACCTCGTTTCACTCTCGAAACTAGAGCGGGGGCTGGTGTTTGAGCAATGATGAGCGGACCCCTCGAGCTCGGCCCGGCTAGAAGCGGAAGACACGATCGCTAGTATCTGAGATACCCACTGCTGGGTGTCAAAGCTCATCGAGGTCAAGTGCTCCAAGTTTGGATGAGCCTTGTTCTTCAATCCTACTTGAGATCCTCGAACCACTAGCGGGATCTGGTCATGTTGCCAAAGCGCCATGGGCCGGAGGTAATTCAAGCTCGGCGAGGCGGACCTAAGCATGGTGATCTCGCTCACGAAAACTTGTCATAACGATCAATGGTGATAGGCATCCACGCCGTAGGACTTCATCACAATTCTGGAGTGGCTGCGCATGCCTTCGTGGTGTCATCATTTCACGCACTCACATGGCACCATTATTGGGTCACGGGAACCCTACACCTGACATCCCATGTCCCGGGGTGTGCCACAGCAACCACTAGCTATCGGGAGGGCCGGGAGCAGTGTCATGAGAGGATGGTATGTCCGGGAAAACAAGGGCGGGAGAGCAGGAGGATAAATACCAGTGGAAGGACAAAGTAAAGAGACTTTTGACCTTTTTTAGGGAACTCTATTCTTTTCCGATCATATTTTCCTCCTTAAAATTAAAAAAAAAGAACAATTAAATTCTAAAGAGAACCTTGAAGAAACTTAGATTTTCTCTATTATTCTTCCCCTTTAAGCATCCTATCTTTACTGGTCTCTTAAACCAAGAGGGATACCAAAAGAATCAACCTAATTCTTGACTTGGCGTCGGAGGGTTTTCATCGAAAAACACCTGATGACCTCTGACATTCTTTTGTGAGCATAAGTCAGAGAAAAAGTCATTGTTCTAGTAAGGGAAAAAAGGCAAGAGCCGGTAAGAGAGTCTGCTTTCGAGTAACAAGCGAGTAGAAGTCTATAGCATCATGCAGGAATGTGTAGAAAATCGAATCAACAAGTAACATAAGAAGCATAAAAACATGACCAAGATGCTTAGAAAAAGCACAATAAAAGGTGCGTGCTCAAAAATCATATCTTACCAAAACCTAAAGTCACTTCACTGACCCAAATGCATAATAAGAGTGGCCACGATACATTATATTCTACTGACACCCTAGCAATAGATAGCCTATTAACTTAAGTCGTAGCATGATAAACTTGCAAGGGCTTACTAGCAGCAGAGGCAATTGAAAACAAAGTCAATTTACAATGAGTAAAATGAATAGGTAAATAGGGAAAAGATACCCAAACTTGCACTGATCGGGGACTCCCTAATTACCGAAAATCATGTTGTCCATTTAAAATTTTGCATACCTCTCCCATTAACGTACCATGTCTAGCAAATCCAAATATGAGACTAATCTTCCACCAATTCAAATTTGATACTAATATGACTATTATCCAATAGAGACACACGAGACTACCCTTTTAACCTCGAGAGAGAAAAAATTTTGAATGACATCTATCGTAGGGTGTCGAAGAGGACTTGCCAACGAGGGATAGCTTACATGGTTCGACCATGGAGTGAACTTCTTTGGTTGAAAAATGAACAGCGGGTTCACCATGATGAAACAAAGCGAGGCTTACGAGGAACTTGAGAAGGTGAGGAGTGCAAGTACATCGATAAAAGACTTAATTGGCCGTGTGGATGTATTAGAGTCAAGAATTGAAGTTTGGGTTCACCACAAAGGCTTATGATGGTTTGGGAAGGGAGCAGGTTAGGCCATTTGTGGCTATTGAGCGGCCATAAATAGTAACAACCGCATTCACGAGCCGTACGTGGTTTTGAGATTGGTTGTCAAGGTCTAGGTGTGTGGCGGCTCACTTTGAGGTAGTTAGGTGGCTAAGTGATGACATGAGAATGGTGAGGAAAAAATCGGCGAAAGGCGATTCACCGGCGGCGATCACGATATGGTAGCTCGGGTTTCGGAAGGGTAAAACTCTTGAGTTATGGGATGAAGATTAGGACTAAATGGAGATGGAAGAGCTGTTGGTGATGTGTTGGGTTAAGAAAGGATGCCGTTGGCAGTAAGGCACCATCAACGAAGGCGAGCAAGGTAACGGTTGAATAAAATGATAAAGACGACAACACGTGAGATGAAAAACCATTTGCGGGCAACTTTGTTGAGAAAAGGAAGAGGTCGGTTGAGAGGTAAATGATGTCGGGGTAGCATAAAGGTTGGTCTGTGGGGGTGGTCGACAATGAGATAGGATCATCACCAATGCTTGGAGACATGGCAGCAATTGATGGCATGAGTTAAAATAGCCACAAACTATGATTTTCTAAACTTATTGTTGTTGGGTTTTGAGATGCCAATTATAGTTGCATGGGATTGGGTTGGCTCAAGGAAGGTGGTGGCAACATGTCTGGGTGGTATCGGCGGGGCCAAATGGGTGGCGAGTGGGTAGGGGTTATTGGAGGATAAAATCAGAGATTTTGGTAATGGGTTTTGCTTCGGTTTCGATGTGAAGGCAGTTGTGATGGTGATTGCCGGTTTAGGGATTGGTCCGAGGAATTTGTACACGCTATACCCTTTAAATACGATATTTATATAAATACACCCACATACTTCAAAATTCTTTGTATATACCTTTTTTCATGTGCAATTACGAATTACCCTAATTGAAAACCTAATTCCCAAAATCATTCTCGACCATATATGACTACTGCAGCTCAATTCACCACTTACGACTAGAATACTCAACGACCAATTTCCCATAATTCAAACTTGTTTTAATCTGGTCGAAACAAAAAAAAAGAAACAAAGAGAATAAGCTCTCGTCTAGTGAGGTTGCTCTAGTAAGTTGTTACATCACACTTTTATTTCCATTACTTCACACTTTTACTCTTGCTTTTCTAGCAACACAAATGCACTCTCGCCACTACAAGAAATTGGTGTTTTGCCACATACCATAGTGTGGCTAAAAACTACAAATTTAATAGCTAAATATATTTTACCACGAGCAAAGTTTAAGTAGCCGTTTTTTGCCTAATAATTGTGGTAAAAATATATAGCAACGACTTAAAGATTTTGTGGTTAAAAATTAATAGATAGGATTTGTGTTCTTGGTAAAATACTATTACACATTACCTCTCCCTTGGCATTGTAGACAAAATATTTGACTCTATCATTCATGGCTAAATATGGATTCAGTGACTAAATGTAATACCATTAACCACAAATCAAATTGTGGTTGAATGACATAACCTTTAGCCACAATATAGGTTTATCACTAATTACCCTATTTGGTAACATTAGTCCTCGTGGCTATATTGCAAATTTGTGGCTAAATGCAAGATTATTAGCTACAAATATATTGTGGGTGAATTTGAGAACATTTTACAACGAAATCTATTTGTCACTAGTTAATTCCTTAATGTGAAATTCGTTGTGGCTACAAAACTTATAAATTTGATTATTGGTTTTGCCACAAAAATCTAATACCTTAGCCATGAAAATTTTGTATACATTTATTTTATATAATTATTTGGCTAATGAAATTTAAAATGTTTAATATGGTATTATTCTATTTTAATTAAAAATTTATTTTGCTATGAAATTTAATAGAATTTATCTCCAATTAATAAAGTTAAATTTACTACCATAAACTTTAACACTAAAAAGAACAATAATATTATAGGTAAATATAAAGTTACACATAAAATAAAATACATATAAGTCGAGATAGACACAAAAGTCAAGGCCATACCAATTTGTTTTTCATTAAACCATAAAAGAACCATATCAAGCTAGTTGGCAAATCTGTATGGTAATAATAAGTCAAATAAGTCCAAAACACATATAACTAAGATGAGGAAATTATGGTCGAGATGGTTGAACAGATGGCATTTCTAAAGTAGTAGCATGATTGGATAAATAAGAGCTCATGAGAGTCTCAAATTGGTTAAACCTGCTAGACAAATTACTTATGGTAGTTTTAGTGTTTTGCAGCTCAATCTGAGTGGCTTGAAGTTCTGTCTTTGTTGACTCTAACTCATTTCGTAATCTTGAGGTATTTTCATTACATATTGCTTGTAAGCGAGGTGGTAGCTTACACACTCCAAGTTCAAAAAGGTAACCAGATTTCTTGCTACACATTGCTTGAGATAATTGTTCATCGTTTAATGGCTCAGATCCCTCATTAGAAGCTTGCTCTTGTAGTTGGACCATTTTCTCCTATAAATAAAAATAATAAAGCAAACATGATAAATTTGAAATAAAATAATTAGTGTAGAAATAACTTTAAAACTTCAATAAAATTCTTACATATCTTGGTGAGCCTCAACATTCACCCATCCTTTACTAGCATTGTAATGAGTTTCACAAAATAGATCAGGTAAGGTTTGTAACTCACCACTCTTATTTTTCTGTTCATATATATATATATTTGGAGCTATGTAAAAATAAATACAAATAAAGATTATCACCTTAGAGTTCTCCTCACGATGAGCAATAAATGACTTAGATCTCCCACGGTGATTATATGGTAGTTTTTTCCTATTTTCAATATTTTGCTTACACTTAGCCTAAAATACATACAAAGTAAAAAACTTAAAAGTCAAGTGTATATATATATATATAGGCATCTAGAAAAAAAAATAAATATAAGAATAACTTAAAAGCATAGAATTCTCTTTTAACAGCTTAATAAAAAACTTCCAAAATCAATTAATTAGCCTTAGGCCTCAGCATCTCAAAAGAGGAAAAAAAATTAGTTCTATTATATTTTGAATATAACACTCCATAAGAAATAAAACATATGCACTTCATTTTATAGCATATTTCCTCCAATTCTACTATAATAAAATTCCAAAATCAATTAATTGGCCTCAAGCCTTAACATCTCAAAAGAGGAAAAAAAAGAAAAAAAAATTAGTTCCATTATATTTTGAATATAACACTCCATAAGAAATAAAACATATGCACTTCATTTTACAGCATATTTCCTCCAATTCTACTACAATAAACTTCCAAAATCAATTAATTGGCCTCAGGCCTCACCATCTTAAAAGAAGGAAAAAAGAAAAATTAGTTCCATTATATTTTGAATATAAGACTCCATAAGAAATAAAATATATGCACTTCATGTTATAGCACATTTCCACCAATGGTTATACAATAAACTTCCAAAATCAATTAATTGGCCTCTGGCCTCACCATCTCAAAACTAAGAAAAGAAAATGAGTTTCTTTAAGTTAATAAACAAATTAATTTTGACAGCATATGCCCTATATTTCAAATATAAAAACTTAATAAATCATAAAACATATGCATTTCATGTTACTCATAACGCAATTACATCCAATTGAACAAAAAATATACTTCCATAATTAAATAATCAACTAATTGGCCTCAGGCCTCACCATTTCCCAAAAAAAAAGATAAATAAGTTTCTACAAATAATACATTCACTTTCAAGCTTTTAAAACACATACATATATTGGCATATAAATTTGTACCTGATACTTTTCATCATGCCAAATATCACACAAGTACTCCCAATCAGCTTGGGAGACCTTGTTTAGGGGATTTCTACGTGCCTCCTGCTCTTATGTGAACTCATTATATTTTAGCTTTAGCTTATAACGATAACCATGATAATGATCAGCCATAATATCATTAACACAAAGAACCACATGCTCTTGCTCCAAGTCTATGTTAATTCTATTATGTATTAGAGAAATAAAAAAGAATCAAACTTATAAAAATTATGAAAACAAAGCATTGAATCAGAAACTGTATTGAAAATAAAAAGTAAATATACCAAAAGTAGTTTGAATAACCCCATCCTATCGACCCAAGGTATATGTTTCCATGACTTAACATTCAATGGAGCATGGTTACGAATAATAGTACCACACTCGCTGGCTAGTTTAGATGAAAGAGGTCCTATTGCCTTTTTATGCTCAGTAGAGATTGTTAAAACTACCCGACCTGATGATCGAACAATATAATCCAGTCATTTGCCTCGTGTAGGACCACGTCCTTTTTTGTAAGTGGATATGAGCCTATATATAATTGAAATATAAAAAGTTTTGAACTATAAAAAAAAAATAAAAATTCAGTAAGTATGATTAATTATGTACTGAGTACTATTGCAATGGTCAAATATGCCGGTTGCATTCATATCAACACTAAGGCTTTCATCCGACAATGAAGGCAATGGTTGTGGTCGTGATCGTGATCGTTTTTGTCCCCACAGAGCCATATGAAATATACAATATTATAGTTAGTCTAGATTACACTTATTTCACATTTAAAAAAATGGATGATATGTATATGTAAATTTACAATTAAGCATAAAAATGAATATGTACCATAAACTATTATATTTCTTATTCAACATCTGTATCATCTTCAAATTCAATTAAGTTTTCAATATCATCCATACTACTTCCATCATCAGTCATCTACAATGTCACAAATGAAATCATTTTTTGCATTTGTACTACTACGCATTAACCTCGATTGGAATAACATCTTCTTTACTGAAATTTTGAACCAAATTAGCTTGTTCAACCGTAAAAACCTCATGATCAATTAAGTCACTTTGTTGATACTCTTCTTGTTCTTACGTATCTTCATCTTCTTCATCCTTTTCTTGAACATCCCACATACCTCTAAGCTGTACTTTCTCTACTATCTTCCACCCTTCACCACGTTTATGATCAGTAATATACATTACTTGCCATGCTTGAGTTGTAAGAACAAAAGGATCTTCATTATACCATGTTCGAGTCATATTAATAGAGGTAAGATGGTAATCCCGTATCACTCTTTTCCGTTTAGGGTCAGTATCAAACCATTTAGATCTAAATAAAACAACATAAAAATTAGAAATATATTGTTATCTAATAACATTTGTGGCATGCCATTGGAAAATCCATGAACTAAAGATGATTTGCAACATTTATTACTTTTTTATTTATTGAAAAATTTTTTATTTGTTTGATGATTTTTGTTGTTTGTTCAAATGATGATATGTAACTATAATTTGTAGAAAATCTTAAAGAAGTGTATGACATGAAATTAATAATATGTATTTGATTTACAATATGAAAATAATTCTTTGTGTTAAACATTAAAGGATATACAAAATCTTAAGTAAATACATTCCATTGGGATTCTTCAGCAATTAAAATTTGTTTTTGCTTCTTCCAATGAGTTTCTGTCCAATTACATATTGGAGCACTTCAATTTGTGTCCAGTATTTGAAAGCACCTCACGAATGCTATATTGTTACATATGTTGACGTTCTTACTTTTGTGATAGTTATTGTTTGTGATGGTTATTACATGGGAAAGCTTAGTACTTTGCTTTAGTAATTTATCAAATAGAGGCTTACAAATGGGGGAGTACAACCATATTTGCTAAATTTGTAGAATAAAGTTATATGTGAATGTACAATTTTCTTGTTTTTATTATATCCAAATTGATTTAGCTGATACATTTTAGGATTTCCCATATTGTTTGGTTTTCATCAAGTATTTTCTTAGGAAGATGAAGGTCAAGAAGAGCAATGACCAAATGCTTGCATTAACGAGGTTTACTTTTTTTTTTTTCCAAATCTCATTTCATAGTGTGCTTTATTGTTTATTTGGTAGTTGTTTTCATTAGGAAGTTAGTTGTGACTTGTGTAATTATTTATTATTATAGTGCTTTAGCAGTATTTTTTTTTTTGCCATGGATAATTCTATCATGCATCTCTAACACCTTTATAGTTAATTATATGTATATTCATATGCCTAGAACATTCTGTAAATTTTCTGTTGAAATAAGAATTGTTGCCAAATTACTTTGATTTGTCATGTTGAGTAGTTTTATTTGTCATGTTGATTAGTTTTATTTGATGGTTATCTAGTTAGAATTTTATATGTGCTCTAATCATATAAATTTTGTAATAGTAAACTAAATATTCTGAAATCATTTATTTAATAATTATTTTGGATTCTTATTTGATTGCTTATCTCTATTCACTTTGTGATTCATTGAATTATTGATTAAACCTATAGGATAAATGAGCAATTGTATTGTTAAATATTGTGTTTTTTTTTTATGTCGATTCTTAATTTAATTGATTAGCTATACGTCATATTGATTTATATATCATGTGGTAATTCTATTGTATATTTTATTTTTGTTTGTAAGTCCTTTAAAAATTATTTTAGTTCATGGTTATGGTCAATAACTTTTGATTTGAAGGGTTTGCTATTGAAATAATGGGTTCATTGAGTTTAAGGAATATATTTGCTTCATATTTCTGACTTCATTTTAAACTGAGACAATAATCATTTATGGCTTATAGACACGACCGCAATGGTGTAATGTATTCATTACATGATTGCAATCATGTAAAGTATAAGTTACTCGATTGCGAGTGCGTGTATAGTATAAGTTACTCGACTACAATCGTGTAACTCATATTTTACTTGATTGCAATCGTGTAAGGAAAACTATACTCAACTAGCATGTCCTGTAATTATTCTAATTGTTTAAAATATATTATTATGAAACTTTTTAATTGTATTCATATTATGATTCAAGTTTTTTTGTGTCTATGTAGATGGAACCGAAATTCAAGGAATCGATTATTGCAAAGTAAAGATTTCTAATCAATCCTCAACAAGCTGCAATTCAAGACATCAAAAGAAAACTATATGATTAGTAGAAAAGTATTTTACGGCATTCTTATTATGGTCAGTTTTTGGATATGTAAGAGTTGAAGTTTTCTACCCAATTACTCCACAACTTATTATTAAGGAAGTCAAATCAAACAACAAAGCAATGTGGTTTAAGAAGTGCTTAATAGAGGAGTTCAGCCTTGGTAATAGGATTGAATTACAATTCAATGTACACCTTTGGATCTTGAAGAATTTGGCAATGGTGAGAGAATAGTTGATGAATTCTTAAATGGAAATTATACAATCAGAATAAAGAAGTCCATGAAAAATTCATGAATCTTGATTCAAATGTGTAACATATGCATTTGCTTTAGCTATTTACGTAAATAATTAATTTAAGAGGGGTTTATGTGATATATTAAGAGGGGTTTATGTGATAAATTAAGAGGGGTTTATGTGATATATCATGAGGGGTCTAGTTGATATTTTGTGGGTGCTTATAAAAGGAGAAAACCGGTTAAAATTTGAGCAAAAGCGAGAGAGAGAGAGAGGAGAGACCAGTGAAACCCGAGCTTGTAACTCGAGCCAGAACCAGTGAAACCGACCAGCTGGTTTCTCCCATTTCGGCAACCTCACCGGCTGAGCAAGGTGTCAAGCGGAAGCTTCGTGAGCGGGTCGTCCACCCTAGCAGTCCTTGCTTGCCGAAAAATGCGTGGAGCAGCCGCCGGTGAAGCTTCGAAAGTTCCGCGGGTTTCTGCGGATGATCGCCAGACGATTCCGGTCGTCTTTGGCCACGTCACGGTTGCAAAAGCTTCCCACTTCACCATCTTCCATTCCCGAGCCAGTCACCGGCATCGAGGAGGCCGTTTTGCCGCCGATCGATCACCCTAAGTGTCGCGGCTTCATGTGCTCGATCCGACTTCGCCGCCGCGCGTGGGAGGACACTACCGGCACCGTTGGACTTACCTCGATGAGAAGTGTCTAGTCCGAGCTTCCCCACCGTCGTTGGGTCAATTCCAATCAACGTTGACCGTAGGGGCATTTTGGTAATTTCACGTATAGAGGGTGGATCTGCGGACAAGAATCTACTGCGGACTTGGGTGATAGCCAGAGTCCGAAATTGTCATTAGTGAGTGGAATATATTAAAATTATTTGATTTTTTATATAGTAAGGCTTGTTTATGAAATAAATATTTAAAGTGCTTTCGTTAAATGGTTTTTTGAAATTAATATTTATTGCATATAAATATTGTGTTAAGTTATATTTATTTATTTATTTATGCTCCGTATCGATCTTAAAATAGTAAAAGAGATGATTGATTTCCGAACATGATTTTAAAGAGTATATGATTGATCCTTTGTATGATTTAAAATGTATATACATTGCTTTTGAGCATGATTCAAAGTATTTATATATTGATTTCGATAATAATTTGAAATGTTTAAATACGGTCTTCGAGCATGATTTAGAATGTTTATACATATGGGTTTTGAGCATGATTTTAAGTATATATATATGTTGATCTTGAGCCTGATTTAAAGTGTATATACATAATGATTTCGATCATGATTTTAAGTTTTAAGCAAATACTCGTTCCCTCCAGATGAGATGAGATAGTAGGCCTTTGGGGCTCGTCTGAACACACATAGAGGCTTTGGGCCGTGTGTTTGGGCGCTTTCGCCCTTTGTGGGCATATGCATGCAGACAGATATTGAGATATGAGATCGGATGGTCCCGACACGATGTCGCAGGATAGCGCATCATAGCACGTCCGTTGAGATCCGGGTATGAGATATCTTGATGCGCATTAGATGAGTACGATCCTTTCGATCTATCCGTGTAGCTACGGGCATGATGGTACTCAAATAGTACATCATTGCCGTCCGTTGAGGTCCGGATGAGACTAGATTATCCCCTGGGTTTTTGTTTAAGAATATTTGTTTTACTTAGTATTTGATATTTCAATTTGAGATGATATTTCAATATGAGATGTTCTTTATTAATCTTGTGACAATATCAGTTTTGCTTATGTTCAGAATATGATTGAAGTGAAAGGAATTTTTACTTTAAAATAATTATTTGAGAAAAGTAATTATACAAGTGATGCATTTCTTTTTTTTGAAAGTATTTTATGTTTTAAAAATTACTGTCCACTCACTGAGCTCACTGAGTTTTATACTCATTCCTATTTTATTATATATTTTTTTCCTCCAGGAGATTTCAGATACAATAGTTGGAGTCTTTTGGGCCACTGAGGTTGTTTGAGGCTATAGATTATTTATTTCTTTTGGTTAATGTATAATTATCATATTTTGGAATTATACTAGGAATGTGATATATGAATTATGAAACGTGTGTATTATTGGACATGTTATCAGATGAGATTGGGTTGATGCAGTTGATGCTTGATAAATGATTTGGGAGTGCTTGTGTTGTAATTGCAGGTTTGGAAATGTTATATATTTAGGGGAGGTTCTGCCGAAATTTCGGTAGAATTCTTATTAATAAGATGATTTTAATATTTAAGTTCAATTTCTTAAGATAGGTCGCCTCTGGGAATGGGGCGGGTCGTCTCAAAATGATGATATGAAAATGGTCAAGGTCACCATGTTATACTTTGTAGAGTCAGTATTAATTAGAAAGGAGAACAGAAACTACATAAATGAAACTCAAATACTCCTTGTGGACAATTTTAACGAGCTTAAAGAATATCCATGAGGACGGTCTTCTTTTGAGATGACCATTGGGAGTCTGAGAAAAGGTATTGCGAGACCAGTGTGGCTAAGCATAAGAAGCGATCTAACACGGATTAGAAATATAAAGGAGCAACCTATAGTGTCCATGGTTTCCACTACGGTTTTACAGTACGACTTGCTTATTTTAGTTACTTTATATAACTTAACATTTTTTATTTGTATAATTTATAAATTATCATTGATTATACTGAGGTTTGGGCATATAAAAGTTGTTTCATTATTGGAGAGAAATGTGCAAGAGACAACGAATATCAAAATTTATTTCCTCGGATTTTGAGATGGAAATCAACGAAACCTAAAGATTTTGGTGAGATTTAAAAGAAAATCTTCAATAAAAATGCCTCTATGATGATTTTCATAAAAAGTTACATGTTATTGGATTTATAGAGGAAAATAAATATTACATGCGATATTTTGGTCAAGATGAGTTACTTAAAGTGATCGGTGAAGAGGATGACAACAATAGTGAATCAGATAGTCACCAAGAAATGAACAATTCATAAGATGATAGTGAATCAGATGATATTGAGTTAAGCAGCTATACTGACTCTCATGATGACAGTGAATCAGATGGTCCATCCACTTGTAGTGCTTAAAAAATATTGCCTCAAGAATATTTAAATGAAACAACAATAGTACCAATGAAAAAAAGCATTAAGTTTGATGTATTTCCAGTTAACAAGTGCATGTTTTGATTGTGCCTACAAATTTAATATTTTATTTTTTGTTCATTTCAGCGTAGTCCACCTCGGCATGCCTCTTATGCTTTTCATGGTTCTATTGACGATGAGAAGATTAATCAGTTCGGTTCTCACATTCAGAATATTGAAGAAAATATCACTAAGATAGAAAATATGATGAAGAATATGATCAAACAAAGGGATAACATTGAGGGAAAAATTAGCCATATTGACTTGATCAATGGCAAATTAAACAAGCCTATTCAGCTACTTGGGAAGCCTTCAGCTATATATTCTCAAGCATTTGATTCTAAGGTTTGACCTAAAAAACAGTCAATACTTGATTATTATAATGTTTCATAATTTCTTAATTTCTAAAACAATTTGGTTGTTATTTACGTAGCCCATAAGCGATCCACGTCGATGTCATATTTGTCTTACCCATGTAACAACCATTAGAGCAGGGCTCATTAATCTTTGTAACACAGAAGATGATACACTCCTACTAAAGATGCCAGATAATTGTAACATATGCATTTGTTTTATTTATTTATGTAAATAATTAAATTAAGAGGGGTCTAGTTGATATTTTGTGGGTGTTTATAAAAGGGAAAATCGGGTGAAATTTGGTGCAAAGCCGAGAGAGAGAGGAGAGACCAGCTGACCAGAGCCGAACCAGTGAAACCAGACCAGCCGTTTTCTTCCATTTTGGCCACCTCACCTAGGTGAGCAAGGTGTCAAGCGGAGCTTGTGAGCCGATCAGTCCACCCTACACATCGCTTCTGTCTTTGGAAAACGTGTGGAACACCGTGGGTGAAGCTCGAAACTTCGTGGGTTTGCGTGGATGATCGCCGCCTATTCCAGCCGTCTTTAGCGCACTACCGGTTGGAAAAGCTTCCCACCTCACCATCTTCCATTCTTGACCGATCACACAGGAGGCGTGTCTGAGCGATCACCCAGGGCGCGGCTTCACGAGCTCGATCGACATCACCGCCGTGCGTGGGAGGACACCACGGGACCGTTGAACTCACCTCGACGAGAAGTGTCTGGCCAGAGCTTCCCCACGCCGTTGGATGAATTTCGGTCAGCGTTGACCGTAGGGGCATTTTGGTAATTTCATGTATTGAGGGTAATTTCACAATTTCTAGCTTTAAGGATGTTTTTGCAATATGAATTGAGGGTAAATTCGTAATTTTATGATGTTGAGGGTAAATTAGTAAATTATGAAATTGAGGATAGTATAATTTTGGATTATATTAGTAAATTACGACTACTGGGATTAATCTGATGGCCAGAAAAAAATTGAGAGTTGTAATGTTAGAACGAATATTTATTTTAAATGTTATTTTTGCGAGATTAGTTCGAATTATAATTATGGAAAGTAATTATATCATTTCTGTAAAATAGGTGGATCTGCGGACGAGAATCTACCTACGGACTTGGGTGATAACCGAGTCTAAAATTGTCACTTGTGAGTGGAATATATTAAAATTATTTAATTTTTATATAGTAAAGCTTGTTACGTGAAATGAATATTTAAAGTGCTTTCATTAAGCGGTTCTCAGAAATTAAATGTTTATTCAGTATAAATATTTTGTTAAATTATATTTATTTATTTATACTCCGTATCGATTTTAAAATGGTAAAAGAGATGATTGATTTCCGAACATGATTTAAAGTGTTTTTATGTGGATTTCGAGCATGATTTTAAGAGTATATGATTTGATCTTGAGCGTGATTTAAAAGTGTATATATGTTGATTTTAAGCATGATTTAAAAAGTATATGATGGATCTTGGCATGATTTAAAATGTGTATATATATTGATTTCGAGTATGATTTAAAGTGTATATATATAATGATTTCGATCATAATTTTAAGTTTTAAGCAAATACTCGTTCCCTCCAGATGAGATGAGATAGTAGGCCTTTGGGGCCCGTCTGAACACACATATAGGCTTTGGGCTGTGTGTTTGGGCGCTTCAGCCCTTAGGAGCATATGCATGCGAGACGGATATTGAAATATGAGGCTGGGTGGTTCGGACACAATGTCAGTCGAGATAGCATATCATAGCACGTCCGTTGAGATCCGGGTATGAGTATGGTGCGTCATTTCGTCTATCCATGTGTATGCGTCATTTGTCTATCCATGTAGCTCCGGGCATGATGGTACTCGGATAGTACATCATTGCCGGTCAGTTGAGGTCCGGATATGACTAGATTATCCCACAGGTATTTGTCTAAGGATATTTGTTTTACTTAATGTTTGATATTTTAGTTTGAGATGATATTTCAATATGAGATGTTTTTTCTTGATTTTGTGGCAGTATGAAAATATATTTATGTTTAAAATATGATTAAAATGAAAGGAGTTTTTACATAAAAATATATTTGTTTGAGAAAAGTAATTATACAAGTGATGCATTTCTTGTTGAAAGTATTTTATGTTTTAAAAGCTACTATCCACGCACTAAGCTCACTAAGTTTTATACTCATTCTATTTTATTATAATTTTTCCCCCCCAGGAGATTACAGGTACAACAGTTAACCCAACAACTGTACATAGTTGGAGTCATTTGGGCCACGTGAGGTTGTTTGAGGCTATAGAATAATTATTTCTTTTGGTCAATGTATAATTATCATATTTTGGGATTATACTAGGAATGTGATATATGAACTATGAAACGTATGTAATATTGGATATGTTATTGAATGAGAATGGGCTGATGTACTTTGGTGTATAATAAGTGATTTGGGAGTGCTTGTGTTGAAATTGCAAGTTTTGGGAATGTTATATGTTTAGGGGAGGTTACTGCAGAAATTTCGAGTAGAATTCTCATTAATAAGATGATTTTAATATTTGTGTTCGAGTTGCTCAAGATAGGTCAGCCTCACGGGAATGGGGCGAGTCGTCTCAATAATAGTCATGAGTGCGGAAAGAGATCTTATTGTCATCTTAACGAAAGAAAAAGATTGTAGATTGGTGTATAATTTAAGAAAGAAAAGAGATAGAAAAACTTCGACATACTTACGAACACCATACACCAATCCCTTGAAGAAGCCGCGAGATACAACAGATGTTGAAGTGCACCCTCAAGAGACAATGGAGTTTCAAGTACGTGCGCTTATACTTCAAGAAGAGTTCTTGGAGCTTCAACAATTGATGGATATCGCTAATGATAAAAAGATTAAGTAAGTTATCTAATATTATAATATTAACTTTTTATTTATTTTGTTCATATACAATGTATGTTTACTTAACACTTCTTGTCATCTTATCAACTATTTATAGAGAAAATTTATCAATTTGAATCTTATAGAGATTAATAGAGAATTTTTCCAAATATTATATACACGGACATATGGTTATCTAATTTGGTAAGTTTTTTTAACAAAGAATCGTTTTTTTAAGATTATTTTGATAAATGTTTGTTATATTTTTATTTAGGTTCATACTTCATATTCAGCATATTAACATTGCATGTTACTATCTAAGGAAAGATATGTCCAAGGCTATGGCTCCAAACAAACAACTATGTGCCATTATGTATAATAATTTTCTAGTGTGGTTAATTTTCATTACATATTCCTTAACCTTTCAAAATTATAAGAGATAATAGATGCTTGTTAATACATTATTATTAAATTTTCTAGTATAATTTGAAGGAGAGATATAATTTGTACATATAAGACCCAGATAGTGTGTGGGAAAAGGATAGTTACTGCATTGATTATCCTAATAAAGGAAAATTAGATTACGCTACTCCTTGGAAAATTGTATCAGCAGTGAGTTTTGCATTATATGCTTGTTTTTAACATTATGTATCACTTTGGTAATATTGTCCAAATTTCACGGTGTATTGCGATATTCATGAATGAGCATTGGATTCTTGGGGTGGTCAATATACCTATAGGTAAGATTTCTATTTATAACTCCATGGTAGACTAAATAAAAGATTCTGTTTTGATCAAACAATTGCTTCCTATTGCAGACATGATATCTTTGCTGCTTCAGAAGATATCATATCATGAAACACATCCAGATTGTGTTTAAGTCATATTAAAGATTCCTTAGCCCATCGTGAGAGTACGAAACATCCCGTAACAAAAATCGGGATATGGAATTGAGGAGACTATATATTTTTTTTCAAATAAGAATAGTGATTTTAATATTGATATATGTGAATTTTATTAGAGGTGATTGTGAAGTATTTTTGTTCTTTGTATTTAGAGGTCCTAGTTCATGGCATTGATGTCGGCATATATTGCTAACAAGATGATGTTACAAAATTTCGCCAAGCACTAGCTATCAAATTATTTGGACATAGGTCGTGGGAAACAATTACTAGAGTACAATTTTAAGAACTTCTCGTTGTTGTGATTTTGCCATTTTTTTGGATTAATTATCATGAGATGTAATTGTTATAATTAGCTAAGTGTATTAGTGAAAGATGACAATATAGTTTTTACAATTTATGTGATATAATAGGATGATCATATATATTTAAGGAAAGATCAGCACAAATACACGACCACGGTCATGTATCTTCATAGATACCACGACCAAAGTCGGATATTTTAATAGATACACGACCACGAGTTGGGTATTTGCATTGATATATGACTACAGAAGGGTATTTATGAAAATACACGACTATGCACGACTACAGTCGATTATCTTAAAAAAAAAGAAAAAAAAAACTCACCTTTATGAATCATTATCGTGAGAGTACGAAACATTAATTATTCATCTCTTAATAAATGTCCGTAGTAAACTAAAATTGCATATATACGATAACAGTTGTGTAACTTCATAAATACACAACTGTAGTCATGTTTGTTGGCATAGAATTATAACAGCATAAATACTCATCATCATAGTTGTAACATATCACGCTTCAGTCCTATAAGCAACAAAAGTTGGTTTAAATTAAACAATATAGGTCCAATACGTATGCAAATAATAAATAAGTTTGAAGACAACATAAGTTACTACACATTCATCATAATTATGAAGATGTCTTGACAGCAACACTCGACCCATATATTATGAACCTTTGGCGCCTTCTTTTAAAAGCAATATAAGTCACACAAACATGCTTATCCATCTGCAAAATAAGAAAATATAGATTTATCAAATAATTAGTACACTAGTACAGATGTTAAAGAAATTAAGAAAATCAAAATGGCAGGTATATAAGGTTGAGTAAAGTACATGTGTGTGCTTCTATTTCATTTAGTCCAACTACGGGTTCATTGTTAGTTGATCATGTCCTTGAGCACCAAACCTGCCACATTTATGACATAACTTCTCTTTGTCTTGTGACGAGAATTCTTTAATTTTTGTAAGAACTCCTTTTCAGCCAATTTTGTTAATCTAGTGTGGCAATTAACTGGCTCCTCTCACTTATCACAAAACTACTCTCGAACCTTATCAATGATCGAATCTAATAACTTATGAACGATCAACTATCATGGATTTTTAAGGACAAAATTCATGGATTTTGCTATATTAGTTTTCATAACACTATAACGTATTCCATTGGAATGAGAACGAGCCCACTTATCATAGCTCTGCATCATAAAGATATTTTATAACTCTTTCATCTACATTGTATCTCATTCATAAAGTAGTTAAAATGTTGTGGTCGATAAGCCTTTGCAGCTAGTTCAACAATTGTACCGACCTCAATTTTTTTAAATTTAGCCCGTAAGTTTTGCTTTAAGTGGTCTATACAAATACCATATACAACATCTAAGAATGCAATGTTAACATTTTTCTTTATACTTGAGTGCCAATCAGAAATAAAATCCAAATTAGGAACTTTACCTATTGCTTCCTTTAACTTCATTAAAAACCACCCCCATGAGGCATTATTTTCACCGACACTAATACCAAATGTAACTAAATAAAGTTGATTGTTACCATCAAGTACTGTCATAACGAACAAAGTTCCTTTAAATTTTTCCTTCAAGAACATGCCATCAATTCCAATAACTGGATTTATTGATGAAATGAATCTATGTATACATCTCCCAATTGCCATAAAGAAATATTTAAAGTTATTTGCGTGGTCAACTTCAAGAAATGTATGAGTACCTGAATTTTTCCTCTCGAACATTACCATGTATGAAGGGAGTAACTTGAATGACTCCTCAGGTGTGCTTCTAACTTTCTCCATTGCATATTCTCTTGCTTTCCATGCTTTATGGTAACTTATTTTATACCCAAACTATTTATGGAAATCTTCTTTAATAGCACCATCATACTTGTGACAAATCTTTTATTTAATAAGTTTGAATAAAGCATGACAATGATCTCTCTTACGAACATCAATTGCGCAAGTATAGATGCTATATATACCTTCTGATTTTAAATATATTCGAACTTCCAAGCTTGGTAGCCGAAAGTCGCCACTTACAATTATCATCAATACATGTAACAAGAAGTATGTTCCTCCCTAACTTAAAGGTTTTAATTTCAAAATTTTCCTTCAAAGTTTCTATAAAAAGCACTTCTTGTAACTCCTCTTTCGAACTAAATAACTTTTTTCCTATTAACCCATAATTATCACGAACAACTTCTATGGATGGCGAGTTATTACGATTCGAGCACGAGCTGTCATTGCCTAATGAATTACTGCATACAAATAAATTAACTTTAGGCATATATTTAGCATTAGGTGTCGAAAACTCACGTTACAAGGCTGTGGGTTCCCTATTATTGGATCACTGACTGTTGTCCCATCAAAATCATCGTGGCCACTAACATTCACATATTCTAAATTTGGTCCCCTTGTATTATTAGGTTGTGCTTCAGGAACAAATACGGATACTGATTGATCTTCAACAATAACATTACTTAGGTTTAAACCTTCACATCCAACACATGGCTCAACAGGTTCTTGTGGATAGCCATATAGTCCGAAGATAGGGTTAGCATCGGCAATAGGAGTAGCCAAACACTATTTTTGCTTGTATATAATACAAAGAGGAATCTTTAACTCAGCTCTACTAATCATTTCCTCCATAAAATAATCTCCATCATCATCAATCATAATTGGAATAGGCAGCATTAGATTGAATGTTTTAAGCTTAAACTTCATTTCAATGTCAAATTCAGAAATATCAATGGAGATAATCCAAGGTACTCTTTCTATTAATTGTGAGTATGTTGTAGAACGAAACACCATAATTCCTTTCGCTTCCATACCATTAAATCTATAATGGCTGTTTTGCTCAATCCATTCACCACAAAACATAATAAGCACACGTCTTGAAGTCATTTCTTGTAATAACACAACACACAATGAAATAATAAATAAAAATTAAAATCAAACAAGGCATATAAAAGGTTAAAACCCTACCTATTTACATGACAAGAGTCATAT
This sequence comes from Murraya koenigii, assembly GCA_025617385.1. Lineage (NCBI taxonomy): Eukaryota > Viridiplantae > Streptophyta > Magnoliopsida > Sapindales > Rutaceae > Murraya > Murraya koenigii. The sequence continues at coordinate 30,986,233 of CM046816.1, read as the reverse complement.
AACTTATTAAAATACACAACTATAATCCAACAAGCAGTTAAGGGATATATTTAGTGAAAAAATATTTTTTTTGCACTAATACAAAGCTAAGCTATCATAATAAATGTAACATTTTTCACACTTGCAAGATTGCAGTCGTGTAAAATTCATAAATATACTACTGTAGTCGTGTAAGTTCATAAATACACAATTGTAGTCGTTTAAGTTCATATATGCACGGCATCAATAGTATAACTTACTGAAATACACGACTGTAGTTGTGTAAATTCAAGAATACACCACTACGGTCATGTACAATAGATGTAAAACAAAAATTTTAGCATAAAAACAAGATTTCAACCAATGTAGCTAAAAATTCATCACATAGCACTCATATGATGCCAATGTAATGAAAATGTGAGTTGTTTTTTTATTTATCACAACCAAATCAAAATCCTAAAAATATTATAATATTAATAAAAATACTTAAATAACACAAAATAATATATAAAATTTAAAATACCTTATTCATTGGATGAATAATATACTTAATTATTAACTAAATCTCACTATATTGGCTATTATAACTTCATTTCGAAAATGTATGTGTAAAGAATGAAATGTTGGGTATGTTAGATAATAAGTTTATTTGTTTAGCTTTAAATTTTCTTCTATAGATAATTTAGACAATACAAACACTAAAATAATATATTTATATAATTTTAAATTATCTGGTATGTTTACATAAGTATCCTACTTTTGAGGTATATTTAATTAAAAATCCCAGATTGGTTCTTTGGGGTGAAAGGAAGGTGCTGAGGGTGCCAAATCACCACCACTGACCGTCGATGGGTCTATGGTCGACTAGTTAAGTTTCGACCAAAGCTATAGGTATGTTGAGAGAATTTTTGTAGATTATTATATCATTTAATTAGCTTAAACCACCGATTTGATTTCATCTAATCCTAACTTTTTTTCTATATATTAAATATAAAAGTCATAATATAATACATAAATATAAATTAAAAAATAAAAATAATTGATCCAACCCATCCTGGATTAGAAGAGAATCTTTGATATTAAATCAATGAACAACCGAAAGTGGCCTCTAGCCTCCACTATAAAAATATAGAGCTGATTAACACATATCTAAACCGTCCACGCTTAAGATAAATCAAGTGCAAGATTGTGATTCAAGTTCGAACAATAGAAACAAACCCATGGAATTCCAACCCTTTGCCAAAGTGGGCACTTGAAATTCAAAAATAAATAAAAAAAAAAAAAAGCATAGCGTTGGCAGTAATCGAATTAAAACGTTGCCTCTCCTTTAAAACAAAATCCTTAACAAAGCGCTCTTCAACGGTCCAATTTTCCCACTAACTTCTTCTCCTCCATAATAAGTTGTAGGCGGGACGGTGCCAAGCTTGGGTCTATTGCAGGCCCGAGCTGAAGAAGCACAAGAAGACACTTGGGTCAATTGCAGGCCCGAGCAGAAGTTCAAGAAGAATTCCTTGGCCAGAAGTCTCAAAGCCTAAGTTTTAGGCGGGACGGTGCCAAGCTTGGGTCAATTGCAGGCCCAAGCAGAAGTTCAAGAAGAATTCCTTGGCCAGAAGTCCCAAAGCCTAAGTATTAGGCGGGACGGTGCCAAGCTTGGGTCAATTGCAGGCCCGAGCAGAAGTTCAAGAAGAATTCCTTGGCCAGAAGTCCCAAAGCCTAAGTATTAGGCGGGACGGTGCTAAGCTTAGGTCAGTGCGAGGCCCGAGCGAAGTTCGAGAAGAATTCCTTGGCCGAAGTCCCGAAGCCTAAGTTTTAGGTGGGACGGTGCCAACCTTGGGTCAGTGCAGGCCCGAGCAGAAGTTCAAGAAGAACGCTATGGCTAGAAGTCCCAAAGCCTAAGTTTTAGGCGGGACGGTGCCAAGCTTGGGGATTGCGAGGCTCGAGCAAAGAAGCTCAAGAAGAAGTTTGGGTCGATTGCGAGGCCGGCGAGAAAAAGTTTGAGAAGAGCGATAAGGCCGGAAGTCCCAAAGCCTAAGTCTTAGGCGGGACGGTGTCTAGCGAGGCCAATTGTAGGCCCGAGCAGCAAAAGCCATGATGACAGCGTAAAGGCCAGAAGTCCCACAGCCTTAGATTTAGGCGGGACGGTGCCGAGCAAGAGCCAATCGTTGGTTCGAGCAAGAAAAGCATGAAGAGATTACACATAATTTAAACTCGAGTGATAATCAAGCTCAAGGAGAACAAGCTCGCAAAATAAAGGTCACAGACCATGAGTAAAATGTTGAACCAAGTAAACTGAGCTGAGAAGACAAACGTAAGGCTTTCAACCCAAATCGAAGCAAAGCTTTACCACGCATGAGTTAAAATGATGATACAAACAGTATTACACTTGGGCAGAAAACAAAAGAAAAGCCTAACACTTATAAAATTTCCGCTTAACAAGTACACGAAGATAATCTCATAAATGTAAAGCGTAAGCTCGCACATACAGTAGTTGCTCGAATGCATGTTCTTTATTTATTAATTGGAATAATTACATGTACACAAAAAAAAAGAGAGCCTAAGTTTAGACAGCAGAAGGGACGTTGTCGTGCAGTGAGGGGCATCAAGAGCGAAGTAGTAGGAGGAGCGTCGGCGGGAGGAAGAGGAACATCTCCAGCGGCGGAGGAAGCTTCAGACTCTTGGGTGGGGCTGTCGTGTATGCGTATGTACTCGGTAACACCCTCATGGATCTCAAATATGTTGAACTCAGGATGTGCCTTACCCAAGGCATACACGAGGCGATCATAGCTGAAGTCCGCCCGTTGTTGTACTCAGATGCAGTTTGGACCTTCAAGGCGTCTATTTGCCCTTGGAGGCGAAGTTTCCCCTCCATGGTCTTCTCAAAGAGGATCTTTGGGTTCCCAAATCCTTTCGAGTCTCGACCGACTCCTTGCGAATGTCGGTCGGCTCCCTCCCAAATTGAGAAACCTTGGAGTCGACCACCGCTGTCTTCTCTGCGAAGGTGGCGTTCTCCTCTTGAAGCTTTGTATTGTCCTCTTTTAGCTCCCAGGCAGTGCGCTCTAGCTCAAGATCTTGATTGGAGTTCCTCTTGATATTCTTGGGCTTTGGCCTTGATCACAGCCATAGCTAGCTGAGGCACGAAAGGAGAGGCAGTGGCGGCCTTGAGCGACTCGTCGGCGTCAAATCCATCCGAGCCCATCGAGGAACCTATCGTCCGACTCCTCATCGAAGGTCCTCGAGAAAGGCTCAGCTGCGGCCGATTTGACTCGCTCACGGACATCATTAGCTCGAGGCGGGCGGAGCCACGGTCCTCGCTCGTCTACGTGGAGGACCCACTACGCTCGTCCACCTGCTTGGCGGAGGAGCGGCCCGGCAGGAGGGGCGGGGCTTCCCTTCAGCTCGAGTTCTTTTGAAGTCCCGTACGCTCGGTTATCCCCACGAGCCGATCAGACATCTCACGTACCCCCTCGTATCTTTACTCGGCACTAAACCGGACTCCAAAAATTGCAGGGTGTCAGCGGATCTGCCGCGAGCTCGCATTTGAAAGTGCGGTGCTGCACGTGTGCTCGTAGCTCGCCACCAATTGAATAAGAAGCACCCGGAGGCTGCGAAACAACCAAGGCAAAATGATGAGAACGGATGCAAGCGGGAAAACTAAAAGTAAAAAAAAAAAAAAACTCACGAGGCGGAATAAGCGACACGGAGTGCAAAATCTGAGAGGCCGGAGGGACCCCTCGTTGAGAGGTGCAATTTGCCCCATTCTCCCCAGCGAAGAAGAATTTGCTCTTCAATTGCCACAGGAGGTTGGGAGATCGGTGATGGGCTTTTACCCTTACGGCTGGAGGTAAGATAATACCAACCAGCGTCATTCGAGGTTGTACTTCAATTGGTAAAGGTGCCTGATTTCCCCCACCGAAGGTTCACCCAGGTCGCAACGCTTCCACAAAACGAAGAGTTCGGAAGGACCCTCCAGCCCATTCGGGTTCAATTACCCGGGGCTAGAGCGGAACCTAGACAAAACCCGAGCAAAGTAAGGTCGGAGGCGGCTGACCCCCATTTGAAACACTCCAAGTGGAAGGTCGTGTAGCCTTGGGGAGGATGGCTGGGAATCTCACCCCTGCCCGACAACCTTAAATCCACACTCTCGGGTATGTGGTAACTGCTTCTAAGCCTATCTAAATTTGAAGGGGTAGTCTCACATCTCATATGGTCGATGGGGTATTCCCCACTCTCAGAACTTTGACTGGCCCTTTCCCCTCGACGCGGCTGGGCCTCGGCCACGGGTAATTCCCCCTCTGAACTAGAATCCCTCACGGTAATTATACTAAGGGGCTGTGCTTCACTAGAGGAGGACGAATCCTCCGGCAACATCCTACGGGCTCTACCGGACATTTTTCTTAAAATTCAATATACCTAGATAAAATCGGAAACCAGGAAGAAGGAAGAACGGAATCGGTGAGAAAAGAGGGAAAAAGGGTGTGTACCTGAACACAGAAAGAGTTTTCCACCACCGGAAATCGCCTTAACCCGGAAGAGGAAGATGAAGAAGCACTTACAGATTAATTTTGAGTTTGAACGAAAATGAGCAAATAGAGGAACGAGTGAAGAGGTTGGGGCTTTTAAAGAGGAGGACGCGTCTCTTGATCGACAGTGCGTTTCGAGGGACACGACCTTTCGGGTAGCGTCCTTCAAATTTCAAGCATGCGGTGGGATCCAGTCCACGTGTTCCGCATTGAATGTGAAATTATGGATGCATGTTACAGTTGGAAAACATGGGGTAGTGTAAAGGCTAGGAATTCGACCCATCATTAATAAGTTTCGAGTCTTATCTCGTTTCACTCGAAATACTGAAGCCGAGGGGCTGGTGTTTGGGTAATATCAGGCGGGTCTCCTCGAGGCCCTTCTAGCTCGAATAAAATACCCGAGTCGAGGTCGCTGACTCGAGCGAAGTCCGGACCACGGCACGAAGACAATCTCACTGAGCGACAAAGGCTGGTTAAGGTCGAGGACTTGAGTAGTCGAGCTCGAGCTCTTTTGCCTGCTCGAGGTCATCGGGACCGAGCCAAGCTGGGCCATTTTAGTCATCGACCAAATGGAATGTAAGACTCGGCTCGGGACGGTCAGGCCCGTTTCCTCGAGATCCCGCGCACCTTTTAATGTCGATTATACCCGAGGAGGGTGGTGGTGCTATTGCGGTGGCAGCACATGCCCCACGGTGTCATCATTCCTAGCGCACATGCCCGACATGGTGATCGGCCACGTGAACCGAGTTAAGGAGGCAGTAGCGCATCCCGGGGAATATTACGCCAATCCCGGTTGTCGGAGGGACCCGGACATCATCGACGCGAAGGGACGCTCTTAAGAGAAAGGCGGGAAAATGGAAAATGGAAAAAGGGAGGATAAATGAAAGCGAGCAGATGCGTTACAAGGGTGGGAAAAAACTCATTCACGGAGGTTACGAAAATTTATCTGAGTTCTTCCTATTCTAATTTCCTTTTCCTTGATTCTTTGAAATAACCATATTTATTCAAAGGGAGGGCAAAAATATCCCTTTCACCTTTCGGTCTCTCGACTAAGGAGATACCAAAAGAACAACCCGATTCTTGACTTGGCGTCGGAGGGCTTTCGGCGGAACATGCCCGACTACCCCTGACCACTATTTTACGTGAGTGCAGTGCGGAAGATCTCCGTTCTAGAAAAGGCAGGTGGAATAGGAAGAAGGAGACAGTCCTGCTCGAGCTCGAGCTAGTCGCGAGCAGAAGGTTCAAGGCACTATTCTAAGGCACGCGGGAAAGCTGCATCAACAAAATATGTTAAAGTAAAATTCTCTACTTAATTAATCAGTTAATCTATCATCTACTCCTCTTATATGTTCAAATTCTACATTATAGCCAAGGGTCAGGTTAGGACTCAAGGAATCAAACTCGATTACATTTGAGTCAAGGTTAAGGCTGTAGCAAAAAGCTTGAGCCCAATCTGACCTATTGCCAAGCTTAGTTCCTCACTGCCTTGTACCCATAACCTGCACTTGAGTTAGATGCATGCATGATATACTTTTTGGCTATGTTTGAGACACATGACTAGATTGAACTAATTATTAGAATTTGACTAGATTAAATTAGATTGAATTATATATAGTTTTGTACATGTTTGGTATAATATTGAATTTGACTAGATTAAATTAGATTGAATTATATATAGTTTTGTACATGTTTGGTATAATATTGAATTTGACTAAATTAAATTAAATTTAAATAAATTTTAATGATATTTAAGTTGATATTTTATATGATACTGAAATAATGAATGACATGCTTCTTATTAATAATTATATTAATGGATATAATATAATATTAAAATAATATTTTTAATATTTAATAGCCTATTTTATTGTAAACAAATAATTGAATAATTTTTACATTTAATATTCAATACAAGTTTAACTAAATTATTGAATTAAATTTATATTTTTAATCTTAAATTAAATACAATTTAAAATAAATTATTGAATAAAATTTTGATACTGAATATAATATAAAACTCTGGGTAAATAAATAATTAAATTAATTTTTATTTAATTTAAGTTAAATATTAATTTGAATGAAAAAGAAAATAGTGATACGGAAGACAAACATATTTCATTTCATCTTATCAATCTATTCATACTTAAATCCACATGAAAATAAGGACTAATAATCTCACTATTTTGGACTAATCTACTTGTCTTAACAGCCAAACATGACAAAGGATATGATTAATTTTTTAGTCTCAAATTTAATACAATTGAAATACTAGCTATACAACTTAAGAGGAGGGGTGAAATGGGTTTTAAAAACTTAAGCAAATAAGATCACAGAACAATTTAACAACAATGCCTTAATAAAATTAATAACAATAATTTTAACAATAAACAAAATTAAAGAGATAAGGGAAGAAAGAGCAAACTACTGCATTTTACGTGATTTGGTAAATTATGCCTATATCCACTACTCCAAACTCACCAAGTTTAAAGATTATACTATTTAAGCATTTACAACCTAAGACTTCAAGATTTACAATTGATTTTCAAGATGTCAATCAACCTTTATAAGTAGAGATGATCTCACACCTCTTTCTCAAAGTATTTCTCACACTTACAAAGACTCGGTTTTAATATTAAAATGAAAAATACAATGAATTCCCTCACACAATATATGTGTTTATAAATAAAAGCCCAAAATATGATTGTATGAAAAAATAAACAAGACTTAAGCATAAAACAATATGAGTACTCAATAGTAAACTCAATGATAATTGTAGAATCCGTTGCTATTTAAATTTAATTAAGCCTTTTTATAAATAATTATAAAATGTTATTCTTTGCTCAAACTATTATACAGCCTGAGAATTTCGTTCCAATTTGAGAATTTATCAATATTAATTATTCTTAATCTTATTTGTTATTATCAAAATCAATAATATGGAAACATATATATTAACACTAATCCCACGAATTATGCATGCTCTTAAACATAGCCTTTAGTTATTGGGAGAACTACGTCATAAACATAAAGCTGACATAACTTAAATTTCTTTCAAATTAAAGAAAACATCAACTTACTCCAAAACCCGTTATCTAACTTAGAAATGACCTTATTAATTAATATACAAACTACTTTTAGCTTTGTGGTTGGAGTACTTTCGTGGTTAGTTGATTTATTTTTAGTGAGTTTAATTTTTGATATATTAATACCTTGATTAACCTGTTCTTGAATGATTATTGTCATACTTAATTTGTATTATAAGCGATATGACAATAATCTTTCAAAAATTAAAAGTAGATTGATTGTCTTGTTGATGCAATTTTACAGTCGCTCTAAAATATTGATCTTGCTTTACGGTTGCTTCTTCCTCGAGTAGGATTTCCGGTTGGTCTTTACGTTCCTCTATCCAGCTAAAAGGTTGTATCCTCCGGCTCGAATTCACGGAAAAAGTATCAGAGGTCATCGGGTGCTTTTCAGGTGAAAACCCTCTGACAGTCGTAATCGAGGTTTGCTCTTTTTTTATTCTCCATCTCTCAAAGAAAGAACAGGAAAAATAGAGAAATTGTAAGGAAAAGAAGTCGAAAAAACTCTCTTTACCTCTCGCTTTGTCAGATGTTTATCCTTTTTTTTTCCCGGAACCCTTGCTTGGGTGACATCCCCTGCATTCATTATGCCTGTGTCTTTCTGACAGCTATGGGTCACAGTCACAAAATTTAGGGGTGTGGGGATGTCTGACGATTATGGGTCACTGTGACCAAACTTAGAGTGTAGGGATGTTTGACGGTTATGGGTCACAGTGATGAAATATTGACGCTGTGGGGGTATGTAACTATTATCGATATGATGGCGAAACTACTATGGCGTGGGGTGCACTGTCGATTATCGATTGTCGTGACAAGACTTTATGGTGTGGGGGTGCAGCGGCTACTTTCTTCTTCCGGAGAGAACCATTCACGATCCTAAACTATAGGCTTGGGGCTGCTGGTGCTTGAGTTTTGCTTTGCTCGAGCTCCGGTCTCTTCCTATTCTCGGTGCTTGCTCATAGCGTGACCGGGGCTCACTTGATGACCGTGAACATTCCAGCTCTTTCGACTTTGCTCGAGCAGGATCGCGAGCACTTGACCTCGACCGACTTTGAACAATTGACCCAGAGCCGGCTTTGACCTGGCGAGAGGTGTTTTTGTGCTAGCGATGCAGGCTTTTGTTTTGGCTGGCTTGGCCTCAAGCGGACTTTCTCTTCAATTTACAAACACTTGTCCCCGGTTTCTAGTCTTGAGTGAGCGGGATAAGATCATAAATTACTTGTCAGAGCGGGTTTCCCCTTTTTGCTTTTTATGATGTGTTATGCCTTCTTTAGTTATTTCAAATTTAATGTGAGTCGTGTGGGTTAATCCGGGCCACTCGTTTGAAATTTAAAGAGCGGTTCCACTGAACAATCACGCACCTCTTGAGCAACGTGCCGATCTGTTGGCGTGACTCGCTTTCCCTTTATAAATGCCTAATTTCACGGTTTTCTACTTTTTATCTTCCCATATTGCTTAAAGTTGAAGCCTGTTGCTGCATGTGAAATCTGCCTTCTCGATTGCAATCGTCCCAGTTGACGCCTTCCAAATCAGTCTCAAGTATAAATTCTTCAACTTCTTGTTCTCGTTCTTGTCCTTTTGGTTTTACGAGTTTTTATTTCCCATTCTGGTAGACTGTGGTCTTTAGAAAAAATGTATGCCACACAACAACCCAGAAGGTTGTCCCTTGAACAATCTTCTTTTTCTAGTGACTTCCGGACCGATAAGGGGGTTGTAGTAAGAGACCCAAGTCCTGAAGAGGTCGTTTATACTACTGGCGATATTGCTGAGGGCGACGTTCTAGCAAAAATCTAGCTAAATAAAAGGCAAATGGCCGGTCAAAGGTCGGAGGTCGAGTCATTTTCCATTGACTACATGAGGTATGAGACCTTCTAACAGGACCTAAATAGGCTTAGAGCCACATACCATATACCTGCCAGCGTTGACCTCTGTTTTCCTGGCAAGAATAACACTCTCAGCCGTCCTCCTCAAGGATATGTTACCCTTTACCTCGAGTGCTTTAGGTGGGGTGTCAGGTTACCCTTACAGCCTTATTTCGCCCACATCCTTTCGCAGTTGCATTTGACACTAGAGCAACTGAACCCTAATGGGTGGAGTGTTCTATCCAGTCTATATATTCTATGGAATTGGCGTAATTCGGGTGAGCCTGTGGTAGATGAAATAAAGTACCTCTACCAATTGAAAAGTAACCCAAAGATGCGGTCGGTATTATTTTACCTCTACCACTAAAGGTAAAAACCCATCACTAACCTCCCACATCTGGTGGCAACTAGAAGAGTAAGCTCTTTTTCTTTGGGGAGGAATGAGGATGAACGACCTCTACCACGGAAGAGATTCCCCAAATTGCTTCTCGCTTTTGCACTTGGTCATTTGTTGCTCATTATGCCTTATGATTTGGTTTTCTACTTACCCTTTCTCATGAGTCGTTTTTGTCTCTACGGTGTCTTGGAGTGTATCACATCGGATCGAGGAGGAGCTAAAGTTGCACGTCGATCTGCCTTAGACAACTCTAATGCGGCGTAAGGAGTTATTGACCCACTGAAATCTCAGTCAAGTTTGGCTTAGTGTCCAAGGAAGGAGACATGAGCGGTATCGTTACTCGATTGAAGAAGCACTGCTGAATGCTTGTTGAGGCAGAGCAGCTCTTCTACTCCACCAAAAGGCCGGGGTTGACCTTACCACCTCCCAGGTCAAGGTTCTTCCTCCTCCTCTCGAAGGCGAGAGGTGGTCGGAGAATCTCCTCAGGGATTGCAGCACCGTTGTTCTGTCGAGGTTCCAGTCGGCACGTTCAAGGAGCAAGCCGACATCACCGAGCCTTACGTCAAGGAGTTCACAAAGCACGTGCGGGAAGGCTTTGTTAATGAGTTAGAGTCCTTCGACCTTAATGACTTGGCCAATTCCTTCCAGCGCTCTGCATGTCAAGCTGCTGCGCCTCACGACCTTGAAGACCAAAGCTTTGAATTTTGAGAAAAACTTAGAGCTGAAAATCAAAGCTTGAAGAAGAATCTAGAGCGAGGAAAGGAGGAGTCGGCAAATATGCGGATCGAAATCTCCACATTTGAGGAGAGGCTGCCATGGGTTGAGTCAAGGCGTTCCAACTCGAGAAGGAGTTGTCCATGATTAGAGGCGAGCTCGTGAATGCCGGGAAAGATCTCGATGTCTAGAGATTTTCCTTCGAAAGAACCATGGAAGCCGAGACTTCTCATCTTAAGAGCAAGGTGGACTCCACGGGCAATCGACTTATTGAGGAGTACAATAGCGGCTCGACATTACTGCTATGAGTGGATCATATACATCTTGGACAAGGAATACCCAGTTGTACATGTCTAAGCTCGAGGTGGTGTTGATGCCTATATGAGCGAGGCATGATGCTAAGAGCCGGGAGCGAAGGATTTGCCTTCGTACATGGAAGCTGCCGTAGTGGGACTGAGGCGGCTGCTCGCTTCCACGAGGAGGCTTAAGTTGCTCCCTCATTGAGGAGGCTCCTCGGTGTTTCTTCTTCTCAAGCCCATGACCCAGTTGCTTAACCCATGCCCTGACTCCTTGATTGCTTTTGACTTCTTTTTTTTTTTTATGTATTTCTAAGCTTGGTGAATTGAGCTGAATAAAATAAAGAAAGTAGACTTTCCATTTTTCTTAATACCTTTAATACATTCTAAAGGAAGATTTTTCCTAAAGGCTGATTTTTCAAACCTTGGGATTTATCAAAACCTCATCCTTATTATCAAAGTATTTTAGAGTTCACTCGATGCATCAAGTTTAAACACTTCTTCCTTAGTGAGTCTCATTTTAAGCCAATATACTCTCTCTGTTACAATTTTAAAGGTTACGAGCCCAAAAGAGTGGGGTGATCAACTCCACAAATCTAAAGTTTTTCCACTAACTTTCAAAGTCGTTTAAACCACTCGCTTGTCCTTTCGTTATTGGGATTACCAATGAGCCTGGTTTAACACCTTCATTCAAAACCCTAAAAAGACCTATTCTTGGTTATTTTTCTTTAATTCACAAATAACCATGCAAAGCCTTCAAAATTGGTTCCAACGATGGTGGAACTATTTTGGTCCGAGCCCTGATATCCTAACCCTTAACGCCATAAATTGTTTAGACCTATTTAAAGCACATTATATTCCTTTAGAGTATAAGAAGAAGTTTCCTCATTTTCTCTGTTTTTGTACAAATTTTTTTTTTTTACTTGGGTTTGAATGTAGAACCTTTAGTATCACACCCAAGAATCCGAATTGATTCTACAAAGAATTTTTAAAGTAAAATGGTGATCTAAATTTGATAAGAAGTCAAAGCTATTTGAAGATATTGTACAGAAATGGCTTTCTAAAGGCCTCCTAAAACCCAGCATTGAAGATACACAAGCCTAAAGCACATTCTTAGCTCAACGGTCTCGGGCTCAATCCCTTCGACCGGTGCTAAAGCGAAGATGAGTATTTTAAAGTTATGGAACAACTCCTCTCCTCTAAGTCAAAACCATCTATTGCGGAGTCTTCGATCAAGATGATGAAGAGCCTTTCATCAACCTGGGAGACGATAACGAAGATGATTGCTTTGGAATTCTTCCTCCCATAAAGCGTTCTTAAAGATTTTGAGCTTTTTCGTATTTATTTTGTATTTGTATGTAAAGATAAAAAAAAAAAAGTATTTTCAATTTGTACATTCACCTTTATTTGTATTTTTGTTTTTATTTCTAGCATTTGTATTTGTAAAGCTACAAAGCTACAGTTGTATTCGTATTTGTATTTTTACTTATAAAGCCTCAATATAAAGCTATAGACTCGCTACAGTGTACAGTCCCGCTACAGTTTAATTGCTACAATCTTGCTACAGTATACAGTCTACAGTTAAAAAATTTTTTTGTATTTAATCTGGAGGAATACCAAGACTCATATTTTTAGATTACAATTCTCTCTCTCTCTCTATCTCTCTCTCTCTTGTATTCTTCTCTCTTCTCTCCTCTTTGGAAAATGAATAGAAGACTTTGATGAAATTTTCCTGTCTTCTGATTTTCCTTTCTTTCCTTCTCTGTAATCTTCTTTTAAAGCTTTTAACCTTTCAATTAAATGTAAGCATTTAATTTAATTTAATTTAAAGCTTTTAAAGTTTTGTAATTTATTTTGAAGCATAGATCTAAAGGTGTATGATCTTTAAAGTTTTATGCATTATTTGCAAACTGATCTTTTATATCAGATCTACTTTTATAACTGCTACGTTCCTATGAGGCATAGAGACCCGATATCTCCCCTCGGTTGTATTCTCTTTTCCTCCATCCCTTGAGCACTAGATGCGGGATGTAGATTCTAATACTTGTGTTTGAGCCCTATGTTGCTTAAAGTTGTTTAAAGATTTTTAAATTTAAAGGTTTTAAAATCAAGGTATATCGTCTAGACACTCGATGTGCAAGATCCGGATCTGTTCTAAGTCAGATCTGATCCCAAAGTATAGTTAAATCTACTATCATCTGGTTTAACAAAGTTACATACCAATTTCCTTCTTGTTTAAAGAATAAAATTAAAGACTATAAAGGAATATTGACTAGAAACCCGAGCGTGCGGATTATTGATCAATTCTAAGCCTGATCTAGATCCAAAGGCTGATTACAGCATTGATCTGGTATGAAACAATGCCACGTACTTAATAATCATATAATTTTTTATTAAAATTGAAAATTATTTAATTTTCTATTTACACATCTATCATTCGATCCTATTATATATATAAAACTCCTAAAACATTACTTTTCTGGAGATATACCTAACTTGCTTGTGCTAAATTTAATTACCAACAACTTTTCTGATATCCTCCTGATCTCAATTGGAACTTTAAGTTCTCTTCAATTATTGAACCTGTGCAGCGTTTAAATAATTCCTATGTCAATCTAAAATTGTTCAAATTTGAAAGTACTACGACATGGGTGAAAATGAATTTGTTGGCAATTTCCAATATGGATGGGAGAAAGAGTTTTAAGTTTGTATCGATTCTCGATCTTAGATCAAATAAGTTTCATAGGTCTTTGCCAATTCAACTTTGTCCTTTAAATGCTCTACAGATTTTAGGCGTTACACATAGTAGTCTTTCAAGAATTATACCAAGATGCATTAATAACTCCACTTGCTTATGATCTGCGACAAACTCATCCGAGTAGGATAATGCTATATCATATATACAGGGAGGCATCTCAGATGTCTTTGAGGATGTATCAGTTGTGATGAAAGGGTTTGTGGTTGATTATAACACCATTCTTCATTTGGTAAGAATCTTGGACACTTCCAAGAATAATTTCTCAGGAGAAATCCCAAAGGAACTGACAAATCTTAAAGGATTACAATAATTAAAATTTTCCTATAACCTTTTTTGGGGAAAAATTCCAAAGAATATTAAAAATATGAGTTCAATTGAATCTCTCGATTTCTCAAAGAACCTATTTTCTAGTAAAGTTCCTCAAAGTTCATTTCTGAATCATTGAACTTATCTCGAAGTATGTCAAGATTGTCATTTTGAATCACTTGAACCTATCCTACAATGAATCAAGTAAAACAGAGAAAAGGAAAAACTCTTTTTTTTTTATACTTCTTATTAATAATATGAATTACATAAGTTTTTATATAAAAGAGTACAAGGCTTGATTCCTAGAATTCAGGAGCTGAAACAGTAACAAAAACTAAAGAGGAAATATTCTAAAATTCTAATTTTCTTATTCTATTGGATCAAATTTCCTAACTCCTACACTCCCCCTCAAGTTGGTGTATAGATATCAATCATGCCCAACTTGCATATTAAGTATTCAAAGTTAGGTCTAGCAATCCCCTTAGTCAAGATGTCAGTTGTTTGTTGACTAGAAGGCATAAACAGCAAGTAAATAGTCCCAACTTGAAGTTTCTCTTTAATGAAGTGTCGATCAATCTCAATGTGTTTTATCTTGTCATGCTTTAGACGAGGTTTGTGAGCAATACTTATTGTAACCTTATTGTCGTAGTACAAGCTGCAAAGGACGTTCCACGATCTTCTTAAGTTCTTCAAGGATTCTATATATCCAAAATATCTCACAGATCCCTTGTGCCATTGCTCTAAACTCAGCCTCTACTCTACTTCTATTAACAACACTTTGCTTCTTACTTCGCCAAGTAACCAAGTTTCCCCACAAAGGTGCAATACCTAGAAGTAGATCTTACATCATCTATGGAACCTAACCAATCTGCATCAATAAATACTTCAACACTCTTTTGATTAGTTTCTTTTTAAAAGCAGACCTTTTCTAGGAGTAGACTTCAAATATCTCAAAATTCGATAGACCAGGCTCAAGGTGTTCTTTATAAGGTGCGTGCATGAATTGACTAACAACACTTATCGAGAAAGCAATATCCATTCGAGTATGAGATAAATAAATTAGTTTCCCAACCAATCTTTGGTATTTACCGATGATCAATAGGAACACTTCCCTCTTCCCAAAGCTTCACATTGGGATCTATGGGAGTTTCAGTCGATCTGCAACTACTCATCCCTGTTTCCTTCAAAAGATCAAGAATATATTTTCTTTTACTGATTACAATTCCTTTTCTTGACCGAGCAACTTCCATACCAAAGAAATATCTTAGCTCTCCCAAATCCTTGATCTCAAATTCTAATGCAAGGCTCTTCTTTAGTCTATTTATCTCAATCACATAATCACTTGTGAGAATAATATTGTCAACATAAACTATTAGTACAGCAACCTTTCCTTCGGAAGAAAACTTGAAAAATAAAGTATGGTCAGCTTGTCCTTGGGAATATCTTTGTTTTTTGACAGATTGTGTGAACTTCTAAAACCAAGTTCTTGGAGACTGTTTGAGATCGTACAAGGATTTTTTAGTTTGCACACTTTTGAGCCAAATTTCTCCTCAAAACACAGTGGACTATCCATGTACACCTCTTCCTCCAAGTCACCGTTGAGAAATGCATTCTTCACATCTAGTTGCTGCAAGGGCCAATCCAAATTAGTAGCAATAGATAAAAGTACTCTCACAGTGTTTAACTTTGCAACAGGAGCAAATGTCTCTGAGTAATCAATGCCATATGTTTGGGTGAATCCTTTAGCCACCAACCTAGCCTTGTATCTTTCTACTTGAACCATCAGAGTTATACTTAATAGTGAAAACCCATTTACGTTACAGTGAGTCTTCCCAGCTGGCAATACCTTAACACTCCAAGTATGGTTCTTTTCAAGAACTCTCATCTCTTCAAGTACTCATTCCTTCCACTTTGGAACTTTTAGAGCGTCTTGTATACTGTTAGAAATTTCTATACTAGACAATTGAGAGGTAAAAGCAACAAGAGATGAAGATAATTTTGAGTATGACACAAATTTAGATAATGGATGACTAGTACAGAATCTAACCCCTTTAGGAAGAGCTATAGGAATGTCAAAATCGGAAGACTCATCTCGACTATTAGGAAAAGAAAGGGAATTAGTTGTACTATACTTAGATTGTTGATTTGTCTTTGGTTCGAGAATCATGGTTGTCTTTGTAGAATCAATTCGTCTTTTTCTTATGATCCTTATTCAAGTAAACAATCCCTTTCTAAGTTTTGTCACCTTCCTTGAATCTATTACCCGTTGCTTTAGCAAAATTATAATGTTGTGGCATTATAGTAAGCTGTCCTTTATTTTTGGTTTCCAAAACTTGTTTTTCAAAATTCTGATTTTCAGGTTGCTTTTCAAATGTAGGCCTATATTCAGGAGAAATATCACTCATTGTGAGAGGAGTTTCAAAAAATGAATCATTGCCATTTGTTGTTGGTACAGAGGTACTAGGTTCAGAATCTTGTGAAAGAAATACATCATCTGAGAGAAATATATCGCCAAAATTATTAACAAATGAATCTTACTTAAAATTCTCTCCCTAAAGATGAATATTCTGAAAAAATGGTTGTTTTTCAAAAAATGTGACATCCATTATGATAAAAAATATTTTTGATATCGGATAAAAAACATTTATAGCCTTTTAAAGTTGAAGAGTAACCAACGAAGACACATTTAACAGCTCTAGACTCAAGTTTTCAAAGTTTTCTATGTTCATGAACAAAAGTTGTAAAACCAAATATTTTTAAAGTTAAATCAGCAGAAAGTCTAGCAATTGGAAAGTAATTTTTAAAAACTTGGAAAGGAGTTTGAAATTTTAAAACTTTAGAGGGCATTCTATTTATTAAGTATGCAGCAGTTAAGATAGCCTCTCCTCACAAATACTTAGGAACTTTAGTTGCAAAAAGTAATGCACGAGCCACCTCCAACAGATGTTTATTTTTCTTTCAAGCAACACCATTACTGTTGAGGTGTATCGATGCAAGAACTGTGATGAATTATTCCTTTTTCAATGAAAAAATTTGCCAAGATCATGTTAAAATATTATTTCCCATTATCACTTCTAAAAACTTGTATGTTAGTCTGAAATTGAGTCTGAACTATATTGTAAAAATTTTTAAAAACTTATTCATTCTCTAATTTGTCTTTCAATAAATACACTCAACAAAGTCGAGTATGATAATTTGTAAATGTAATGAACCATCTATTGTTATAAGGTGTACTAATCTTATTAAGACCCCAAACATCACTGTGAATAATAGTAAAAGGTTTTGATTGTTTATATAGTTGTGAAGAAAAATATGTATGTTGGTGTTCTGCAAATTCACAAACTTCACAATGAAACAAAGATGGGTCTTTATTACCAAACAACCTAGGAAACATAAGTTTTAAATATTTGAAAATTGTGTGGCCTAATCTTAAATGTCATAACATAATATTATTATTATGAGAAATAGAAATAGATTCAAAGCAGGAACTTATTTGTTGAGATTGTTGCCTCAATTCAGATCCATCATCAAAGAAATAGAGTCCTTCATGTTGTTTAGCACTGCCAATCATCCTCCCCGAGGTCAAATCCTAGAACACACAATGAGTTGGAAAAAAATTAGTTTGACAATTTTGATCATGGGCTAGCTTACTGACAGACAAAGATTACAAGAAAGTCTGGGAACATGAAGAACATCGTGAAGAGTGAGTGATGGAGACACTACAACAGAACCTTTTACTGCAATTGCTGAAAGAGAGCCATCTGCAATCTTAATTTTCTGATTACCTACACAAGGACTATATGAAGAAAAAAAGATTTGACAACCCTGTCATATGATCTGTTGCCCCTAAATCGATGATCCATGTATGATTAGAGTTGACACCAATGAGAGCAGCTTTTAGGTAATTACCTTTTTGAGCTAATGAGCAAGAGGAAATTTTCTGAGACTCAAGAAGCTTGTATAGTTGGTCTATCTGCTCCTTGGTAAAATGAAACAAACTTGAAGAAGACTGCTGCTCTTGATCTGAGACACCAGCCTGAAGTGCACGCCCCACGCCACTAGACTTCTTCTTCCAGTTTTGAGGCTTGCCATGAATTTTCCAGCATATTTCCAGATTATGCCATGGACGTTTGCACTAGTCGCACGATGGCCTTTCAGATTTCTTACCATCCTTCTTCATTTCCTCCTGAAAACCCCAAGTTACAAGAGCAGAACTTTCTACTTCTGTGTTAGTAATAATAGGAACAAATTTATTATTAAGCTTCTCTTTTTGCCGTACTTCTTCTCTCCTAACATCTGAGAAGGCCTCACGAATTGTTGGTAAAGGAGTGTTCCCTAAAACTCGGCCCCTCACCTCATCTAACTCCTTGTTAAGTCCTGCCAAGAACATGAATGCACGATCATTCTCCTGTCGTTTCATAAACTGGACACTATGATTCGTGCACTCCCAAATATCATTATAAAAAAGATCTAACTCTTGCCACAAGGTCACCAATTCATTGTAGTATGAGATTACATCTCGGTCACCCTGTTTCGCGTGCCAAAGTTTGAATTTTAGCTCAAAAATCTGCGAAGAATTCTCCAGATCAAAATATGTATCCGTAACTGCTTCCCAAATATCTTTAGTCGTCGGCAGGTACATAAAGGGCTTGCCAATTGTGGGTTCCATTGAATTCACCAGCCATACAATAATCAAAGAATTTTTTGATTTCTAAGTCTTGAGAGCAAGATCTCCATCCGCAGGTTTTGTCACTTCACATGTCAGATATCTAAGCTTTCCTTTGCCTTCCAAGATCAACCGAACAGTTTGTGACCATTCTGTGTAATTTTTTCCATTTAGATGGTGGATATTCAATAAGAGAGAATTAGTGGATCCCTTCAAACTATTAAATGAGATGGAGGAGTTCAAATTCGAACTCACTGAACTTTCACCAGTTAAAGCCGTCTTCCATGAATTTTGACTCGCCATAGATAATCCCTAAATTAGAACCTAGGGCTCTGATACTATGAAGTAAAACAGAGAGAAGGAAAAACTCTCCTTTTTTTTTTTATACTTCTTATTGATAATATAATCATAAGCTTTTATAGAAAAGAACACAAGCCTTGATTCCTAAAATTCAGGAGTAGAAACAATAACAAAAACTAAAGAAGAAATATCCTAAACTAAAGAGAAAATATCCTAAAATTCTAATTTTCTAATTATATGGGATCAGATTTCCTAACTCCTACAATAACTATTGAGGAAATCCCTTCAGCCACTCAATTACAAAGTCTGGATGCATTCAATTTTGCTAGCAACAATCTCTACAGAGCTCCACTTCCTAATTATCCCAAGAAGAATGCTATTGTACCTCAAGATCGAAATGAAAATGGAAACGAAGATGGAGTTGACTGGTTGTTATATGTAAGCATGGCACTTGGATTTGTGTTTGGGTTTTTGGCGTTTTATAGGCCCTTTACTTATCAACAAAGATAGAGGTACAAATACTGATATTTCTTGGATGGTTGTGTGGATAGATTTGGATGCTTTGTAAGAAAATGTTACTAAAGTTTTTCATTTTTATCAGTGTGTTGTTTTATGTTTTTACTATTAAATTGTTGTTTAATGTCCTATAAGCAATAAATGAAGTATTATACAATGAAGCAGAAAGATTGACCCTTTAAATTAGCAAATTTTACACTAAATCATAGAGTTAATGATCTAATAAATCGATCCGTATTCATCCTATACTGCTAATCAAGAACAGTTTGAGATTGTTTACAAAACCTATTATTTAGCAAGACTTCCTTCTATGTCAAAGAAAAGTAAGAAAAGCATCTGATACAAGCATCATATTCTTCTATTGTGATTCAAGTTTTGCCACAAACACAGCAACCATTCCCATCTTAAATGATATATGATTTTCAGTACAAACTACATAGTTAAGCCAACAAAAAAGCTTTTGGCTTGCATGGTTTCCATAACCATGCAGAAACGTAGAAACATACAGATGAATATAATTAAGAAAAGATCATGGTGAAGGGCATCAAAGAGGAATCACTGTTGTGTCACAAAAATTTTGGATTTGGATTATTTCAAAATACATAAATTACCATAACCTCGCAAACAATTGAGGATTGACATCCCATTACATATGATTACTGATAATTAAAATTTATCAACTTTATCGTGCTCAAAGGCCTAAACCATGAAGTATTACAAACTCAGATGGTTCTGAATCATCCATCATAACAATTTTCTTTTAGGCAGTCATTATCTCAGGGCAATAAAAATATTGGATAAAGTTGGATTTTGGAAGACATGCCTGATGGTTGCCTACAACTCTCTGAAGATCAACTCAACCAGTCAACGTTGCCTAAAGAGCCACTCGGGAAAATGAATCATTTCACTTAGATTTTTGGGGTGCTTTATCCCTTAGGAGCTTGATGGTAGCCCATAGAAATTAGTCTTTGGGAAGCACTTTCTGCTTCAAAATATTCCAGAATCAAGATGAAATACTCCAAGAGCTAATATGGATAATTTCAGTCACTCGAACCTTCCTCATTTTCTGGAAAAACTAAGTGCAAGTCTTCGTTGTCTCTGTAAACTTGAACAAGAGCAGCAGCCTTATACACAAACAGGCCAACCATGGCTGGAACAATCTGCGATAAACAGGACCAATGGCAAATTAATAAACACAATTTATGTTAGTAGTTTGAGGGCTTCATGATCAATTTGAAAATTTATACAAACAGTTGCAGTAAACAATAAAAATTATTTTAATTGCTACCTGGAAATCAAAGAAGTTATTGGCAAAATACTGATGAGACAGAACCCACAAACCATATATTGTAGCCGGGATCACAAGCCTCGGAGATGAAAGAGCAAGGGTACTTCCCTTGATTGATCTCTCTAAAAAGTCCTTAAGGTCCTGGCTTCTAATTCCAATTCTACAAAAGAAAAATGTTTGCTTATGCAAGGAGGAGAGAGAAAATAACTTAGCTACAATGCAGCCATTAGAGAGAAAAAAAAATGCAGAAGATTTAATGTGTACTTCTTTGATTTCTTTTGCATGAAAATCTGAGGAACCATTTCCTTGGACAGACAGTCTGCATGCTGGTATAAGAGCTGAAGGTACAAGCAACTGCACTGGAAATGAGGTTTGTTAAACTACCAGAATTAGGATCAGTAATAAGAATAGATGGTCTCCTGCTGTTACTAAACCTTTTCTCAGTTTTCTATCAGAAAAAAAAAAAAAAATGGCTAAAAGCACTGCTCTGAGTTTTTCACTTCCCTAAACTAGATTTCTAGAGCAACATCTTTAAGTCCTTTGAGCTCTTTGGAGTACCAATTGGATCAAACAGAGATAATTCCTCCACAGAGAAAACACTCAAGGGAGTCCACTAAGCCGAGAATATTTGATAGAAGATATCTACCCCGTGGGCCATTTCTCCAGCTATTCATATTTTAGGCCAAAAAATCCTGTGGACGACTAACAGTAATTTTTTATGGAAGCTTTACATCTCACATTATCATGGCTTCCTTGCATTATATATCATTATACACTTACTTTTACATTATTGGCAGGTAAAAGATTGGATGAAAAAGTTTCTGTCAAAGCAACTGAAACAGCAGAATCTACCATTCTTTTTTATAACAGATCGCACTACTTAGAATTGTTATTATTCATAAACCTTCCATTTGAATCATAGCTCAAAAACTAGGACTTAGCACTGAGCTTAGAATTTGAAAACTGGCTCATCAAGGTATCAATTTAACAAATATTAACCTTAGCGAAAATAGATCAACTTACCCAGTGATCTGGAATGCTAAAGACCCTAGTAAAGTTCCACTTTTTGTTTGGACCTTGGCTCCAGGTAAACTATGCTATTCAAAAATGAACCCCTAATGTGTGCTTGTCTCCTTCTTGGTGTGTCATGTGCAAGAGAAGTGGTGAAAGTGCAGATCATTTGTTTTGCATTGTCACAAAGCTCTTCATTGTTTCAGGTAGCTAGAATTTCTTGAGTGATTCCAGCTTCTAGCATTTCTCAGCTTTCAGATTTGAAAGCTGATCACTCATGCTTTTGGGAAAGGTAAAAAAGCTAGTGTTATGGATACGTTCAGTTTTGGCCACTTTTTGGGTGCTTTGGCTTGAAAGAAATTGAAGGTGGTTTTTAAGATTCTGAGGAAGACATTATCTTTTCATGGGAAAAAGTGGGATTCTTACGCTTTTCTTTGGGTGTCATTACTAAGGAATTTCAAGATTCTTCATTCATCTAAACTGGTGTTGGCTATATTCTGTGCTTTTGGGTTTGTTTTTGTTGTGAAATCATTTAATCATATAGATCCTATACTTATTTGGTCATCTGATCAGCATTGAACTGTATAGTATTTCCGTGATCTTTAGGGGGTTCTTTATATGTGGACTCATTGTTCACTTTCTGTACATGTTTTTCTTCTTAATACAAGTTTCTATGTTTTCTATCAAAAACACCATAAATAAATGAGAAATAAAAAGATCAGCTTACCTGAAAAGAACTCCAACCACATAGCTAAAAGCCGCCTGTAAAATTAATAATGTTATTTCAATATAAGCCCAAAATTTACAATATTTCACAAATATCTTACTTTACATTTAAAGTAAAAAATGAATCCGTTCAATAAACTAGAATAGGAAAGAAAAAAAAAATTGCCTACTCTGTCACAATTTGTACAGTCAAATACTGAAAATAGATGTAAATATAATAAAAAATAAAGCCACTGTCACCAGATCCTCATATTCATTTACAATCGTATGTTTCGGCAAATTAACAGAGTGCAAAGCTCCAGAATTCCATTAAAAATGCTAGAGAAAGGCCTGATATTAAAAATTTCTTGAACTTTAAATACTGGTGCTTTAATTTTCTGTGAAGATATTACCTGGACTGAAAGCGTTATCAAACAGTACCCACTACATGCAGTTCCAATGCCAACTGACAAAAGCATCAGTTCCCTCTTGAGCTGCAAGATCAAAGTACAAAAATCAGCATTTTAATCAGCTTTTGTAGTACTATGGTGCAGAAGCAAGCCTTTAGGTAGTAAAATTGTTAAGTTATCACACAGCCTAAAAGTTTAAGCTGAGAGAAAAGAGCCCAAGACTACAGAGTCTAACAAGTACCTCACATGCAAGGCATGTAAATCAAACATAACAAAAACCATGCTATAACAAGAAGCACAAACACAATTTTCTAATAATCCAAGTAATACATCAGAAAATCCAAATACAAGACAACTTGATCGAACAAGCTTCGGTTCCCTATTAAGTTACTACTCCACTAAAAGTTAAGCAGATATGTAGGACTCTAACAATAGTTTTCAAATATAACAAATATAAATAGAAAAATAAAAGCATACCAGGACCATACGTAGTCTACAAACCCTTAGTTCTATTAAGAGGTACCAACTTTAACATAACACTGAATCCATTAATTCCTACCCCAGTTATTTGGGAATCCAATTGGAGAAATATCATTTCAAAACAGAAGCTTAAGTAACCAAATTTACAGCTTCATTTGCAAACAGACAGCTCTTAAAGCGCCATTTGCCAACAGAAAAATATATAAACAACCTTAAACCCACACAGAGTCACATAGTGAACATCAGCTCATTCAGCTTGCAAGATTAAAGTTACAGATTTAATATAATGAAATCATACCCTAGAACCAAAAGGAGAAAAACCAGTCCACCCTTGCACATATTTATACAATATATTCATTTAGTAATCAGCTTTTCCTAAGTTAGTTAGACAACTACAAACAATTTAAATTTCAAATGTAAATAGAATCTAACTTTAAAAGAAATAGTGGAGTTAGAACTGAACAGAAAGATCCCAATTTCAGGAATTGATATCAGATCAACAACCAACCATGAGAAATACTAATTTCAAGAGAAGTATCATACAGCTTCATATTTAAGAAGGTTCAGTTTCTTCCTTCTTTCACTGTCATCCTGCAAAGCCTGTATTTACATGTAAGAAATTGCAGATATAAAACTTAAAATAAATTCCCCTGCTTTGCTGAAATAGGGAGAAAGGGGGGAGGATGGAGAGATGGGAGAGAGTGTTTACAAGCAAGCTCATTATAATTTAATGATAGCCAACAAAATGCATACCTTAGCAGAAGGTTTCTTATTGATTGGTGCCAAGTTGTCACCTAATAGCCACCCATGGGTTTTCGAGAGTTTCAAAAATCCATCATCATTGTCACTTTCTATGACCTACAATATCCATACACTATCAATAAAAGCACAAGCAAAATAAACCACCTAAGACACCAGAATAAAAATGAACAGAATGAAATAGAACAAACAGAGCGTTATACACTTATACTTACCAATTAAATTAACGAACTTTACAGCAGAAAGTAGCTAAAACCAGTATGGAAATATGTATGCACTTTGAATTCATAAATATGTCAAGAATCGAGTTGATGCAACAGTGTAATGCTAAAGCGGTGACATATGAGAGATCATAATAAAGCATCTGCATTGTCAACTGCTTCAAATTTCAATGGAGCTTTTTCACAAGGCTGGGACCAAATGAGTCCTCCTATAAACAGCAGTGCTACCCCGTCTAAGCCTCAATTGTAAAGAGGAGCTGCACCTTAGGCAGTAATTTATGTCTTGTAAAAGCCTAGAAAGGA
Source organism: Murraya koenigii (assembly GCA_025617385.1). Classification (NCBI taxonomy): domain Eukaryota; kingdom Viridiplantae; phylum Streptophyta; class Magnoliopsida; order Sapindales; family Rutaceae; genus Murraya; species Murraya koenigii. Next base: position 30,961,659 of record CM046816.1, on the reverse strand, counting down.
GAGCATACAAGCTGGTGTAAATTCCAAGTTTCGAATAGAATACAGGCTTGGCTAGGTTTGAATATCCTTCAAGATATCGAATGAATCAATTTGTTCTTCTTTTTCCACTTGGCATAATTATATGATTCAGTAACTTCTTATTTGACATTCACAAAACTAATTAAATAAACAATTTCTGAAGATTTCTCATTGAAACTGCTAAATTGCTCCATTATTAGTAATAGAACCAATTCTACTGTCCATAATCCAAAGTCAAACTTAAGAGACTCTAAGAATCGCAAAAAGTACTGGGAAAGATGCTCCATAAACCAGAAATGTTTGAAATTATCATACTTCTATACCGCCAAAGAGGACACGAAGAGACATTAGAACTGGCAATTCCATATCCGAAAAAAAGAATACGATACATTCTTATGAATCAAAATGAAGAAAGTTACTTGGTGAGCTGGTTCAAAATTGTCAGCCAATTTGCCAGCATCAGCATCAGCGTCAACAAATTTCAAAGCCCCCTTCAGCCAAAACATATCAGAAGCTTTGGAAATAAAATCTCCATTCAATTCTCTATCTTTAAAGAACATTTGTAGAACATCCTCTTCAGCAACTTCACTCACTGAAAAGTCAAATAAAGAGAAAATAAAAACACAAAAACTGAAATGGGAATTCAGTCGCAAGCATAAGAAGCATCACAAAAAGGGGCAAAGGGTGTTGGCTGACCTGGACGAGTGCTTGTTCTTAATAGAGAAGAAGAGAATGTTGGTGATGTTTTCTTGGAAAGCGACTTCTGGGTTGGAGAGAACATAGGGAAATGAGAGTGAGTGTAGTTTGTTAAGAAGCTAATTCTTGAAAGAGCCTCCATTTTTCTGTTGGGCTTTTTTGGCTTGTTGCTTGGCTAATTGTTTGCTTGAAGATGAAGGATATTTATGCTCTGTGAGACAGAGACTACGTCACTGCACTCTTGTTTGATGGAGAATGATCGGGAACAAAAGAGACGTTATCTTATTCACTTGTCCAGCACCAGCTCCAGCAGTCCGCTATTTTATTCATATCTAATTAATTATTAGGGATAATTTCATGGGAATCCCTGAGGTTCACTTAATATCAACAAGACCATTTAAGTTCTCATTCAATATTTGAACTCATAAACACTCCAAACTAATAGCAACTTTAGCTGCGGCTTATATAGGTAATCTATGGAGGGAGATCATTGACTTGTTTTTAAAATAGTCTTTTTCTTTAGCTTAGAAGAAAGGTAATGTATGATAACTCAAGATAATCGACATAAAAAAAATATATATCTAAATATAACTCTATAATAAATATATATCTAAATATAACTCTACAATACAACATCTAATTTAAAAAAATTCGCTAACTTTAATTAAGACTTCGTTGTGACCCTTAGAAACGATATTTCAATTTCCTAATTTTTATTCATTTTAACATTTAATAATTCATTATCATATTTCAGTAACTAAATATTTAAAACTTGATAATAAAAGTCTTACTATATTGAATTGCCAGAATATACGATGTATATTTGAAAGAGCTTTATTGTTGATTTTATGATTGTTATAACTTTTTGTTGGTCTTCGGTATTGGCCCTTATTTATTTAGTGTTATGTCATTCATCCATTAGAATATAAAATCTTAATTTATCTTCTACCATCTAATGGATGTATGCCACCACATTACTTAGGATGAAATCTTTTGAGACATTACAAATTGGAAAGTGTTGTACTACTATTTTCAATATGGTTAAATTTTGAAATATTCCCTTTTGAAATAATAATCTTTAAAACACTCTCAAACTATTGTAAACTCTAACTTACTCATATTTTTGTTCAAAAGATGAGTGAAAAATGAGGGTAGACTTTCATTTTCTTTGGAAACATACGAGGCAAGTTAAAATTTACAATAATTTGGAGAGTGTTTTGAAGATTATCATTGCATGAAGAATTAACTCTTTCAATGCAGAAAAAAGAAAATATGTGAAAATGGTAAATATAATCCATGTAGACTTAGAGGTTGTTTGTTTTTTTTTTTTTTTGAAGTCTTAATTTAGCTTAATTTAAGATATTTTAATATTTTGGTTGTTTGTTTTTTCATCTGAAATCTTATTTTAAGACATTTTCATCTTAATAGAAAAAGTAAAATTTTTTCACTTTTATCTGAATGATAAAATGTCTAAATCACAAATAATCTCATTAAATGTATTTATTTTCTACGTTGTTATTAGATATTATATTAGAATTTCACTTAATCTTAAATTATATTTGGTATTAAATACTTAACACACATTGAATTTAAATTTTAAACAAATTCTTTTATTATTAAATAATAACTTTTTATGTATAAATATTATGTTAAATTGTAAAAAAATAATGTTAACAAAATTATTTTTCATAAATTATATATCAAATGCTTACCTTATAAACATTTATAACATATAAAAATTATTGTACTAAAAAATATTGTAAATATATACTTATTTAAACTTAAAATATATATAATATTTTAAAGGTTATAAGTATAAAATATTAGAATTAAGATGTTTTAATATTATAAAAACAAACAACTTACCATTTATATTCAGACGTCAAAAAATAAAAAACAAGCATATTTTATAAACATATACATTCAGACCCATTCAGATAAAAAAAAAACAAACATTACCTTACTTGTCACTTCCCTGAGAAAAACAAAATACTTGATTGAGTTAATTAATAAACAAGTTGAATGAAGGTTGTCATTTCTAGCACAAAATATGAGTAGAATATTGATGAATATTATTGAAGGTAACAAATTTAGTATGTATTAATATTTCTAATAAATAAATCAAAGCTTTCCTGAAAATAACAGCAATACAAACAAATATTATACTAATCAATCATCATCTTCGCTATCAGAACTGTATGAAACCAGACTTATTGTTACAGGGGATTTATTATGATCAGCATCACCCCTATTTCTTGTCAGCATTGCAGGTTCCGGAGATTTTACTGCGGCGTCAATCTTTTTCACTGCATCCGAAGAAGATTCTGATGCAACACCTTGAGCATCTTTCTTGGGTTTCTTTGCCAGCGGCACCACTTTCATAATAGAGCTCAAGGGACGAGACGCTGGATTCTTCTTCCCAATAATCACTCTCTGTTGATGATGATGATCATCATCATGGCTTATTATTGTTTCCTTGGAAACAACACATTGTGATGCCACAGCTGCCCTGAAACGCCGAAGCTCCAGGGCCTCTTCATCAGCAAGCCGCTGCTCTTTTTCCTTCTTGTACGACTCCCATTCATCAAGAAACTGGACCTCGTCTTCGTCCAAGGATTTCGGAGGCTTGTGCTTGCGGCGGTCTTCGCGTTCCTTTTTCTTTTTGGCTTTGTTCTCGTTCAGTGCCTCGTAAAGAGGCCTGTCTCTCTTTGCTGTCCCGTCTTCAACTCTTTCGCCTCTTGTCTTTTTAGCTTCATCCAATTGTTCCTCTGATACGAAGCTGATCCTCAATGCGTTACCACTGGTTGTTGTTGATGGTTCATCCGCCATCTTCAAGATCAGCAGAAATCAAAATCTACGATACAGAAATCGAAGTAGAGAGGGAGTTAATTAAATATGTAATTTAGCTAGAACTTTAGACGATAATCAGTCTAATGTTGTTTGCACTTATTTATATTAATGATTAGGAATGAATACTTTGTGCTGCTAGGACTCCGCATGTTACGTTGCCCGAACCCAGTTGGAAAAGTAAAAAATACAAAAATCCTATTTAAGTTGAATTAGAAGGTTTCCGAAATAAAAGTAATATTTAATTAAATTTTTTTTTATCTATAAATACGCATGTGATAAAAGATTGTAATAGCATTAATTGATGAATACTCCAAACCCAATTCAATTTTTATAATTATTTTTTATATTTTATTTGTATTTTTAATATAATACACGAAAGATTATTTTCTAATAGATAAATTGTTACTAGATGCGACAATTCTTATAGAAATTGGAGTCGCTAGCGGCTCTCGGTTCACTTATTTCATAAAGAAAAATTCGGAAACCCGATTAGAGATATATGATAAAAGATATTATTGTCCCTGAGTTGGTAACCGTATAAAAGCGAGAATTGAATTGTGATATCTGTAAGTTGTAGAATTTGAGAGAAATTGGATACTGAAAGTTACTATAACAAAGAAATTAATGGACCAAAGAAACAATTTATAGCCACCTTCGTATTATAAGGAGGTTATTTACTCCCAAAATAATGCTAAAACAAGACTTTTTATTTTATTTTTTTGAAAGCCCAAAATTCTAAATAGAACATTCAAAATTAGTGGAGGAACCGCACTCACACTGCTTTATAAATGCCTCCACAGTGATCGATCTACCATAAAAAAAAAAAAAAAAAAATTGTCAGGATTATCAGAATATACAGTCACTTCAATAAGCCACAACATGGGTATCAGCTCCTACATCCAGCAAGCATTTTCAATACTAGTTTTGTTTATTACTTAGGTCAAAAATATCGATGCAACCAATAGAGTTTTCAATGTCAAGGACTTTGGTGCCGTGGCCGATGGCATACAGGATGACAGTCAGGTAAGAAAAACATGATCCATGGCTAATTAATATCCACAGCTGCTAATTAACAACAATACAAAAATTATTTGATTCTTGATGGCTAATATAGGCTTTTGATACTGCTTGGAGAGCAGCTTGCAACTGGAATGGAATACAAAACACAGTATTGGTTCCACCAGGAAAATACTTAGTGAGTTATGTCGAATTTAAAGGTCCACTCAAAGCTCTAATTTTCTTTCAACATCGAGGGCTTGTCCAGGTGCCCACTGGCCTATCAAAACTGCCCGATAAACAAAGCTGAATCACCTTTCAATATCTCAAATACTTCACTCGCTCCGACGAAGGAACATTCCACTGCCAAGGCAAAACTGCATGGCCACTAAATCAATGCCAAAAAAACTACGATTGCCAGTTTCTTGTTGATGCAGTTTTCTACTCGCTCCCAAATATTGGTATTGTCTTCGGTCACTTGGTTGCTCGAGTAGGATTTACAGCTAGTTTCGTGTTTTTCCATCCACCTAAGCAGCGGTGTGTTCCGATCTGTATCCACGAAAAAATATTAGGGGTCGTCGGGTGTTTTTCCGACGAAAACTCTCTGACGTTTAAGTTAGTAATCAGGTTGATTCTTTATGAGTTCTTTATTAATCTAAGAGAAAACCAAAAAATCGGAGGTTCAAAGAAATAAGGGATAAGAAGAGAGAAATCAGAATCAGAGTTCAGAAAAATTTATAACCCTATTTTCCCGCCCACCTTTACTCGGGCGCCACCCCTTGCATTAATTGCGCTTGCGTCTTTCTGACAGCTATGGGTTGCCGTGATCAAATGATGATACCGTGCAAGTTTTTGTAAAATGATGATACTGTAGAGGCATGCACCGGCTATCGGTAACAGTGACGAAACTCTACGGGATGGGGGGCGCCTGTCAGTTATCGATCATCGTGATAAGTTGTTGTCCGGGTATTGAGCTGCCATGCTTAAGTCTCGCTTCTACTCGAACTTTGGTCCTTTGTCAGTCCATGGTGCTTTGTTCATAACACAGCCAAGACTCGCTTCGGTGGTTGAGGATCTTTACGACCCTACCCGAGCGGGATGGAAATATCGAGACCCAACCGACTTTAGAACACTTGACCTCGACCAGCTTTGACACCGAACAGGATCTGTCTTCGTGTTAGTGAAAAGGTCTTCTGCTCTGGCTGGAATGTCCTTGAACGGGCCTGCTCAGCATTACCCAAACAGTGGCAATTGATTATTTTACTAAATAGGTCAAAGTGGAAGTTTTAAGCAGCATTACAGAAAGCAAGACCACTGACTTTATTTGGAGAAATGTGATTTGCAGGTATGGGATCCCCCACGGGCTGGTTACGGATAATGGGAGCTAGTTTGACAACAACAAGTTTCGGGACTTCTGCACAAACATAAGAATAGAGCTGAAGCTCTGCTTGCCATCACACCCACAGGCAAATGGGCAAGTGGAGGCCGTTGACAAAACTATAAAGCACCTCCTGAAGACCAGACTAGGGGAGCAGAAAGGAGCATGGGTTGACGAATCATGCGGTGTGTTGTGGGTTTATAGGACCACACACAAAACTGCTACAAGGGAGACACCATTTTCCTTGGCATTTGGACATGAAGCAGTGATCCTTGCAGAGATATGGGTGGGCACACATCGGACGAAACACTTTGACGAGGAGCAAAATGACAAGCAGATGTGTGCAAATTTGGATCTGCTAGAGGAGAAAAGGGAGAGGTCGGCAATAAAGGTGGTGGAATATCAGCAGAGGGTAGCTTGCTACTACAACCAGAATGTGCACATCTGCCGGTTTAAGGTGGGAGACTAGGTGCGTAGAAGAGTGAACCAGAACACTAAAGATCCCAGGTAAGGGGTGTTGAGCCCGAATTAGGAGGGTCCTTACAGGGTCTCACAAGTAGCAAGTCCGGGGCAAACAGGCTATCTTATCCAGATGGACGGAAAGCTAAAAGGCCATCGAAGCATTTGATGAAATATTTTCAGTAAGTTCCCTTGTATTACAAGCATTGATGTTCAGTTTCTCTCAAAATAGAAGTGTGTAAAATCTTCTACATGAATAAAAGCAAGGAAAAACACTTCCAAAATTAATACAATGCGAGCGAGTTAAAGCTTATAAAAATAAATAAAAGCTAAAGGTCCGTAAGTCTCAAAGCCTAACTTAAGGCGAGACAGTGCCAAACATAAGCCAGAAAGATTCGAGCAAGATAAGCTCGCTAATGAAGTCGGTCTCAAAGCCTAACTTAAGGCAAGACGGTGCCAAGCATAAGCTAAAAAGACTCGAGCTTGCTAATGAAGCCAAAGGCCGTAAGTCTCAAAGCCTAACTTAAGGCCAGACAGTGCTAAGCATAAGCCAAAAAGGCTTGAGCAAGATAAGCTCGCTAATGAAGCCAAAGGTCATAAGTCTCAAAGCCTAACTTAAAGTGAGATGGTGCCAAGCATAAGCCGGAAAGGCTCGAACAAGATAAGCTCGCTAATGAAGCCAAAGGTCGTAAGTCTCAAAGCTTAACTTAAAGTGAGGCGGTGTCAAGCATAAGCCGGAAAAGCTCGAGTAAGATAAGCTCTCGAAGAAATGCAAAGGTCAGTAAGTCTCAAAGCCTAGCCTAAGGTGAGGCAGATGCAAGCATAGGCCGGAAAGGCTCGAGTAAGATAAGCTCTCGAGAGAAATGCAAAGGCCATAAGTTAAAGCCTAGCCTAAAGCGAGACAATGCGAAGCATAAACCAAAGTGGCTCGAGCGGGATAAGCTTGTGAAGAAAGATTGAAGTCCACGGGCCTCAAACCACGGCACGAGGCTGAGCGAAAAGCCAAACACAGTCGGGACGAGCTTGAGCACGATAAGCTCGCCTAGAAAAATAATACGACCGAAATCTTAAAACCTGTTCGGGTTAAGGCAAAACAACCAAAATTCATAAGGGACAGATCCGAGTTGTTCATATTTGGGCTAGATGAGGAGAAGTAGGCGAGTCCGAAGACAAGGGAAAAGGCTTAAAGTCTGCTAGGAATTCATCTCACAAGGAATCTTGAATAGATTAAAAATGTAAAGCCAAAAATGGAAAATCTAATTTTTTTTATTCATTTCAAATTGCCAAGGTTATAAGTACATATATATATATATATATATATATATATATATATATATATATATATATATATATATATATATATATATATACACCGATCAAGGGCTTGAGCGATCGGGCTACGAGTTAGGGAAAGACTTGAGAAGAGAGGCGACTTGAAGATCCTTATCAGCAGCAGGAGCAGCTTGGGCTTCATCGGTTGAAGGAGCAGCCTCTCCAAGCCTTACAGCGTCCACTTCCACCTGAGCAGAGGGATCCCTTGGTTCCTGGCTTCGGGCATCCTGCTCGTTCATATAAGCATCCACACCCGCCTCGAGCTTGGACATATCCAGCTTAGGGTATTTCTTACCCAAGACGGATATGATACATTCATAGCAGAATGTCAGCCCTTTGTTGTACTCTTCCGCGTCTTGATTCCCCAAGGAGTCCACCTTAAACTGAAGTCGAAAAGTCGCTACCTACATAGTCTTCTTAAAAGCAAACCTCCGGACATCGAGATCCTTTCGAGCATTCCAAAGCTCATCTCGACTAGGGACGGCTCCTTCTCGAGTTGGACGGCCTTGAACTTCGACTAACGTCGCCTTCTCCTCGAAGGTGGAGATGTCGGCACGAAGCTTTTTCGCTTCCTTTCTCTCTGCTTGAGCATCCGCCTCAAGCTTTGTTTATCAACCCTAATCTTCTTCTCGAGATTCATAGCCATGGCCTTGAAGGCGATGAGGCGGCGAGTAGCATAGCATGAGGCTGCTGGAAGATATCGGTCAGCTCGCCAATCTTTGGAGGACTCTAGCTCTTCCACAAAGTTCTCCCGAGCGTGCTTGGTGAAATCTCGACGTAGGGCTCGAGTAAAGTCGGACCTCTTATCCAGAGAGCATCTTGATCGCAGGTGCAGGGACCCTCGGGGGCTTCTTGATCGCTCACTCGCTCTCCCAATAGGAGGAATAGCCACGATCGGCGAGGCAATGAGGTCAACTCTGGACCTCTTGGCTTGAGCGGAGGAGCTGCTCGATCTGTCGGCCGGTGCTCGAGTGCCTCTTCAATCATGAAAGGATGCCGCTCATTTCTTCCTCGGAAGCTAGACCAAACTCGACAAGATTTTGGTGAATTAATAACTCCTTGCACGAGCTCGCGTTGTCCAAGGCAGTGATTGATGCACGATCGTAGCTCCTCCTCGACCCGGTAGATACACTCCAAGAGTTGCAAAAGCTAGAAAGAACTATGAGAGAGAGTAAGTAGAAATCAAAGCGTGAGACATGATGAGCGCAGAAGACTTGGAGTACAAAGCGAGAGGAATTTGAGGAACCTTCTCGATGTGGCGGTCGCTCGCCCTAGTTTCCTCCAAGAAGAAGAATTTACCCTTCCAGTTGCCACCGGAGGTACAGAGGTTAGTGATGGGTTTCTTGCCTTTCAAGCCAGAAGTGAAGTAGTACCAGCCCGTATCTTTTGGGCTACTTTCAGCTAGTAGAGGTGTTTTATCTCATCTACCACTAGCTCACCTAAGTTACACCACCTCTATAGGACGTACAGCACACATAAAACCCTCCAACTATTTGGATTCAGCTGCTCCGGTGCCAAACGCAACTGGGAGAGGACCCAGGCAAAATAGGGTTGTAAGGGCAGCCTAACGCCCCACCTAAAACACTCTAAATATAGGGTGACATACCCTCGAGAAGGCGGCTAGGTGTGTTGTTCTTGCCAGGGGGACGGAGGTCTATGCTAGCACGAATATGGTACATGGTCCTAAGACGATTTAAGTCTTGGTGCGAAGTTTCGCAACTTATACTGTCAATAGCAAAAAACTCAGCCTCCAATCTTTGGTCGGTCCTTTGCCTCTATTGTGGCTGGGTTTCCCCTGTAATACCGACCTCTTCAAGGCTTGGGTCTCTCTTTGGAACCCCTTTACTGGACTTGGAGCCGCTAGAAGAAAATGTTTCTTCAGGGGACATCCTGCAGGGTTGCTAAGTGGCTGACATTTTTTCCTAGAGACACGATCTACCAAGTGGGAAACTAAAAACCCAGAAAATAAAAAGGACAAGAACGAGTAGAAGAAGAAGAAGAATTTATACCTGAAACTGATTTGACAAAGGCAGATAGCAACGACAGCAAAGAAGAAGATGGATTTCGCTTGCAGGCGACAATTTTCAGTTTTGAGTAAAGTATGGAAATAAGAAGATGCACAGTGGTGAAATTAGGGATTTATAAAGAGAAAAACAGGTCACGCTAACGGACAGCACGTTACTCAAGGGGATAAGACTATTCAAGTAACCGCCTCTTCAAATTTCAAGCGAGTAGACCAGTTAATCCATACGAGTTCACATTAAATGTGAAATGACGAGAAGAGGTGGACAGTCTCGGTGTGTAAAAGTGAAAAAGAGGAACTTACTCGAACAAATAGTTTCCGGTCTTATCTCGTTTCACTTTCAAGGCGGGGGCTGGTGTTTGGGCAATGCCAGAGCAAGCCCGCTCAAAGATAATCCGAGCGAGGCGAAGACACGATCACTAGTACGAAGACACCCCCGCTCGGTGTCAAAGCTGGTAGAGGTCAAATGTTCTAAAGCTGGTCGGGTTCTGATATTCACATCCTACTCAAGCAAGGTCGCAAAGATCCTCAACCACCGAGCGAGTCCTGGCGGCGTTATGAACAGCACCATAGACGAAAAAGGACCGGAGCTCGAGTAGAAGCGGACTTAAGCATGGTAGCCCAACACCCAAACAACTTGTCACGATGATCGATAAGCGACAAGCACCCCCACGCGTAGGGTTTCCTCATCTATTACGGATGGCGGTAGCATGCCTCCACAATATCATCATTTTACACAAACTTGCACGGCATCATCATTTGATCATGGTAACCCATAGCCTTTTGACATCTCATACCCTCAGGTTGTGCCACAGCAACCCATAGCTGTCAGAAAGACGCAAACGCAATTAATACAAGGTGGTGCCTAAGCAAAGTGGGGCGGGAAAATAGGGGGATAAATATTAGATAAAGGGCAAGGTAAAAGAATTCCAATTTTTCGAACTACGATTACGATTACTCTCTTCTTATCCCTTATTTCTTTGAACCTCTCATTTTTTGGTTTTCTCTTAGATTAATAGAGAACTCATAAAGAATCAACTCGATTATTGACTTGAGCGTCGGAGGGTTTTTGGCAGAAAAACACTCGGCGACCCCTGATACTTTTTCTGTGGTTAAAGATCAAAAGATACCACCGCTTCAGTAAATGGAAAAATGCGAGAACTAGCCGGAAATCCTACTCGAGCGACCGAAGACAACACCACTATTTGGGAGCGAGCGGAAAACTGCATCAGCAAGAAACTGGCAATCGTAGTTTTTTTTTTGCATTGATTTAATGGCCATGCAGTTTCGCCTTGGCAGTGGAATGTTCCCTCGTCAGAGAGAGTGAAATATCTGAGATATTGAAAGGTGATTCAGCTTTGTTTATCAAGCAGTTTTGATAGGCCAGTGGGCGCCTGGACAAGCCCTCGATGTTGAAAGAAAATTAGAGCTTTGAGTGGACCTTCAAATTCGACAAAACTCACTAAGTATTTTCCTGGTAGAACCAATATTGTGTTTTGTATTCCATTCTAGTTGCAAGCTGCTCTCCAAGCATTATCAAAAGCCTATATTAGCCATCAAGAATCAAATAATTTTTGTATTGTTGTTAATTAGCAGCTGTGGATATTAAGCCATAGATCATGTTTTTCTTACCTAACTGTCATCCTTTATGCCATCGGCCACGACACCAAAGTCCTTGACGTTGAAAACTCTATTGGTTGCATCGATATTTTTGACCTAAGTAATAAACAAAACTAGTATTGAAAATGCTTGCTGGATGTAGGAGCTGATACCTATGTTGTGGCTTACTGAAGTGATTGTATATTTTGATAGTCCTGACAATTTTTTTTTTTTTTATGGTAGATCAATCACTGTGGAGGCATTTATAAAGTAGTGTGAGTGTAGTTCCTCCACTAATTTTGAATCTTTTATTTAGAATTTTGGGCTTTCAAAAAAATAAAATAAAGTCTTGTTTTAACATTATTTTGGGAGTAAATAACTTCCTTATAATACAATGGTGGCTGTAAATTGTTTCTTTGGTCCATTAATTTCTTTGTTATAGTAACTTTCACTATCCAATTTCTCTCAAATTGTACAACTTATAGATTTCACAATTCGATTCTCGCTTTTATCATTGTTACCAACTCGGGGACAATAATATCTTTTATCATATATCTCTAGTCGGGTTTCGAATTTTTCTTTATGAAATAAGTGAGTCGAGAGCCGATTCTGAGCTCCAATTTCTATAAGGATTGTCTCATCTAGTAACAATTTATCTATTTGAAAATAATCTTTAGTGGATTATATTAAAAATACAAATAAAATATAAAAAATAATTATAAAAATTGAATTGGGTTTGGAGTAGTCATCAATTAAGGCTTTTACAATCTTTTATCACATGCATATTTATAGATAAAAAATTTAATTAAATATTATTTCTATTTTGGAAACCTTCTAATTCAACTTAAATAGGATTTTTGTATTTTTTTACTTTTCCAACTGGGTTCGGGCAACTTAACATTCGGAGTCCTAGCAGCACAAAGTATTCATTCATAATCATTAATATAAATAAGTGCAAACAACATTAGACTGATTATCGTCTAAAGTTCTAGCTAAATTACATATTTAATTAACTCCCTCTTTACTTCGATTCCGGTATCGTAGATTTTGATTTCTGCGATCTTGAACAATCAACAACAACCGGTGGTAACGCATTGAGGAGCGACTTCAGTATCGGAGGAACAATTGGATGAAGCTAAAAAGACAAGGGTGAAAGAGTTGAAGACGGGACGACAAAGAGAGACAGGCCTCTTTACGAGGTACTGAATGAGAACAAAGCCAAAAAGAAAAAAGAACGCGAAGACCGCCGCAAGCACAAGCCTGCGAAATCCTTGGACGAAGACGAGGTCCAGTTTCTGTAGGGAATAAAACTAGGTTTTTCAATTTTTCAATTAAAACCTTTTAGGACCGATCTCATACAACATATAAGAATTAAGTAATCTAGAAATTCATACCTGAATGTTTTGAGAAGATGAACAATTGGGAGTTGTAGATCCGCCTCCAAACAATCTTCCAGGTTATGACTCAAGTTTGATCAACACTTGGACGTGTGAGCGTCTGTTTCACCACTCCCCAATTGCAACTGCCTCCTCTTAGATGTCTTACGTATTTTTCTTAAAAACCACAGGGTTATCTTGTATCTTAATTTAAGAGAATAAAGCCCTTTTATAAT
>CM046816.1:30902174-30948596 GCA_025617385.1 Murraya koenigii | reverse complement strand
ATTATAAAAAGGGCTTTATTCTCTTAAATTAAGATACAAGATAACCCTGGGGTTTTTAAGAAAAATACTGAAGACATCTAAGAGGAGGCGGTTGCAATTGGGGAGTGGTGAAACAGACGCTCACACGTCCAAGTGTTGATCAAACTTGAGTCATAACTCGGAAGATTGTTTGGAGGCGGATCTACAACTCCCAATTGTTCATCTTCTCAAAACATTCAGGTATGAATTTCTAGATTACTTAATTCTTATATGTTGTATGAGATCGGTCCTAAAAGGTTTTAATTGAAAAATTGAAAACCTAGTTTTATTCCCTACTGAACCGGACCTCGTCTTCGTCCAAGGATTTCGCGAGCTTGTGCTTATGGCGGTCTTCGCGTTCTTTTTCTTTTTGGCTTTGTTCTCATTCGAGTACCTCGTAAAGAGGCCTGTCTCTCTTTGTCGTCCCGTCTTCAACTCTTTCACCCTTGTCTTTTTAGCTTCATCCAATTGTTCCTCCGATACTGAAGTTGCTCCTCAATGCGTTACCACTCGGTTGTTGTTGATTGTTCAAGATCGCGTGAAATCAAAATCTACGATACTCGGAATCAAGTAAAGAGGAGTTAATTAAATATGTAATTTAGCTAGAACTTTAGACGATAATCAGTCTAATGTTGTTTGCACTTATTTATATTAATGATTATGAATGAATACTTTGTGCTCGCTAGGACTCGAATGTTAAGTTGCTCGAACCCAGTTGGAAAAGTAAAAATACAAAAATCCTATTTAAGTTGAATTAGAAGGTTTCCAAAATAGAAATAATATTTAATTAAATTTTTATCTATAAATATGCATGTGATAAAAGATTGTAAAAGCCTTAATTGATGACTACTCCAAACCCAATTCAATTTTTATAATTATTTTTTATATTTTATTTGTATTTTTAATATAATCCACTAAAGATTATTTTCAAATAGATAAATTGTTACTAGATGAGACAATCCTTATAGAAATTGGAGTCAGTAATCGGCTCTCAGTTCACTTATTTCATAAAGAAAAATTCGAAACCCGACTAGAGATATATGATAAAAGATATTATTGTCCCCGAGTTGGTAACGATGATAAAAGCGAGAATCGAATTGTGAAATCTATAAGTTGTACAATTTGAGAGAAATTGGATAGTGAAAGTTACTATAACAAAGAAATTAATGGACCAAAGAAACAATTTACAGCCACCATTGTATTATAAGGAAGTTATTTACTCCCAAAATAATGTTAAAACAAGACTTTATTTTATTTTTTTTGAAAGCCCAAAATTCTAAATAAAAGATTCAAAATTAGTGGAGGAACTACACTCACACTACTTTATAAATGCCTCCACAGTGATTGATCTACCATAAAAAAAAAAAAATTGTCGGGACTATCAAAATATACAATCACTTCAAGAAGCCACAACATAGGTATCGACTCCTACATCCAAAGAAGCATTTTCAATACTAGTTTTGTTTATTACTTAGGTCAAAAATATCGATGCAACCAATAGAGTTTTCAACGTCAAGGACTTTGGTGTCGTAGTTGATGGCATAAAGGATGACGATTAGGTAAGAAAAACATGATCTATGGCTTAATATCCACAACTGCTAATTAACAACAATACAAAAATTATTTGATTCTTGATGGCTAATATAGGCTTTTGATAATGCTTGGAGAGCAACTTGCAACTAGAATGGAATACAAAACACAATATTGGTTCTACCAGGAAAATACTTAGTGAGTTTTGTCGAATTTGAAGGTCCACTCAAAGCTCTAATTTTCTTTCAACATCGAGGGCTTGTCCAGCGCCCATCGCCTATCAAAACCGCTTGATAAACAAAGCTGAATCACCTTTCAATATCTCGGATATTTCACCTCTCTCGACGAGGAACATTCCATCGCCAAGGCGAACCGCATGGCCATTAAATCAATGCAAAAAAAAACTACGATTGCCGGCTTCTTGTTGATGCAGTTTTCCGCTCGCTCCCAAATAGTGGTGTTGTCTTCTGGTCGCTCGAGTAGGATTTCTGGCTAGTTCCTGCATTTTTCCATTTACTGAAGCGGTGGTATCTTTTGATCTTTAACCACAGAAAAAGTATCAGGGGTCGCCGAGTGTTTTTCTGCAAAACCCTCCGACGCTCAAGTCAATAATCGAGTTGATTCTTTATGAGTTCTCTATTAATCTAAGAGAAAACCAAAAATGAGAGGTTCAAAGAAATAAGGGATAAGAAGAGAGTAATCAGAATCAGAGTTCAGAAAAATTGGAATTCTTTTACCTTGCCCTTTATCTAATATTTATCCCCCTATTTTCCCGCCCCACTTTGCTTAGGCACCACCTTGTATTAATTGCGTTTGCGTCTTTCTGACAGCTATGGGTTGCTGTGGCACAACCTGAGGGTATGAGATGTCAAAAGGCTATGGGTTACCATGATCAAATGATGATGCCGTGCAAGTTTGTGTAAAATGATGATATTGTGGAGGCATGCGCTGGCCATCCGTAACAGTGAGGAAACCCTACGGCGTGGGGGGTGCTTGTCAGTTATCGATCATTGTGACAAGTTGTTTGGGTGTTGGGCTACCATGCTTAAGTCTGCTCTACTCGAGCTCTGGTCCTTTTTCGTCTATGGTGCTGTTCATAACGCCGCCAGGACTCGCTCGGTGGTTGAGGATCTTTGCGACCTTGCTTGAGTAGGATGTGAATATCAGAACCCGACCAGCTTTAGAACATTTGACCTCTACCAGCTTTGACACCGAGCAGGGGTGTCTTCGTACTAGTGATCAGGTCTTCTGCTCTGCCTGGATTATCTTTGAGCGGGCTTGCTCGGCATTGCCCAAACACCAGTCCCCCAGTCTTGAAAGTGAAACGAGATAAGACTGGAAACTATTTGTTCGAGTAAGTTCCCTCTTTTTTCACTTTTACACACTGAGCTGTCCACCTCTTCTGTCATTTCACATTTAATGTGAACTGTATGGATTAATCTGGTCTACTCGTTTGAAATTTGAAGAGGCGGTTACTTGAACAGTCTTATCCCCTTGATTAACGTGCTGTCCGTTAGCGTGACCTGTTTTTCTCTTTATAAATCCCTAATTTCTCCACTGTGCATCTTCTTATTTCCATACTTTACTCAAAACTGAAAATTGTCGCCTGCAAGCGAAATCCATCTTCTTCTTTACTGTCGTTGCTATCTGCCTTTGTCAAATCAGTTTCAGGTATAAATTCTTCTTCTTCTTCTACTCGTTCTTGTCCTTTTTATTTTCTGGGTTTTTAGTTTCCCACTTGGTAGATCGTGTCTCTAGGAAAAATGTCACCACTTAGCAACCCTCGCAGGATGTCCCTCAAGAAACATTTTCTTCAGCGGCTCCAAGTCCAAGAAAGGGGTTCCAAGAGAGACCCAAGCCTCGAAGAGGTCGGTATTACAGGGAAACCCAGCCACAATAGAGCAAAGGACCGACCAAAGATTGGAGGTCGAGTTTTTGCTATTGACAGTATAAGTTGCGAAACTTCGCACCAAGACTTAAATCGTCTTAGGACCATGTACCATATTCGTGCTAGCATAGACCTCCGTCCCCCTGGCAAGAACAACACACCTAGCCGCCTTCTCGAGGGTATGTCACCCTATATTTAGAGTGTTTTAGGTGGGCGTTAGGTCGCCTTACAACTCTATTTTGCTCGGGTCCTCTCCCGACTATGCTTGGCACCGAGCGAATTGAATCCAAATAGTTGGAGGGTTTTATGTGTCTGTACGTCCTATAGAGGTGGTGTAACTTAGGTGAGCTAGTGGTAGATGAGATAAAACACCTCTACTAGCTGAAAGTAGCCCAAAAGATACGGGTCGGTACTACTTCACTCCGGCTCGAAAGGCAAGAAACCCATCACTAACCTCTCAGACCTCCGGTGGCAACTGGAAGGGTAAATTCTTCTTTGCTGGAGGAAACTAGGGCGAGCGACACGCTCATCGAGAAGGTTCCTCAAATTCCCTCTCGCTTTTGTACTCCAAGTCTTCTGCTGCTCATCATGTCTACTGCTTTGATTTCTCTACTTACTCTCTCTCATAGTTCTTTCTAGCTTTTTGCAATCTCTTGGAGTGTATCTACCGGGTTGAGGAGGAGCTACGATCGTGCATCAATACTGTCTTGGACAACGCGAGCTCGTGCAAGGAGTTATTAATTCACCAAAATCTTGTCGAGTTTGGTCTAGCTTCTGAGGAAGAAATGAGCGGCATCCTTTCATGATTGAAGAGGCACTCGAGCACGGTCGACAGATCGAGCGACTCCTCCGCTCAAGCCAAGAGGTCCAGAGTTGACCTCATTGCCTCGCCAGTCAGGGCTATTCCTCCTATTGGGAGAGCGAGTGAGCAGTCGAAGAAGCCCCCGAGGGTCCCCGGACCCGGATCGAGATGCTCTCGGATAAGAGGTCTGACTTTACTGAGCCCTACGTCAGAGATTTCACCAAGCACGTCGGGGAGAACTTTGTGGAAGAGCTAGAGTCCTCCAGCATTGGCGAGCTGACTGATATCTTCCAGCGCCTCTCATGCTATGCTACTGCCGCCTCATCGCCTTCAAGGCCATGGCTATGAATCTCGAGAAGAAGATTAGGGTTGATAAACAAAGCTTGAGGCAGATGCTCAAGCAGAGAGAAAAGGAAGCGAAAAAGCTTCGTGCCGACATCTCCACCTTTGAGGAGAAGGCGGCGTTGGCTGAGTCTAAGGCTGTCCAGCTCGAGAAGGAGCTGTCCCTAGTCAGAGATGAGCTTTGGAATGCTCGAAAGGATCTCGATGTCCAGAGGTTTGCTTTTAAGAAGACTATGTAGGTAGCGACTTTTCGACTTCAGTTTAAGGTGGACTCCTTGGGGAATCAGCACGCGGAAGAGTACAACAAAGGGCTGACATTCTGCTATGAATGTATCATATCCGTCTTGGGTAAGAAATACCCTAAGCTGGATATGTCCAAGCTCGAGGCGGGTGTGGATGCTTATATGAACGAGCAGGATGCCCGAAGCCAGGAACCAAGGGATCCCTCTGCTCAGGTGGAAGTGGACGCTGTAAGGCTTGGAGAGGTCGCTCCTTCAACCGAGTGAAGCCCAAGCTGCTCCTCGCTGCGATAAGGATCTTCAAGTCGCCTCTCTTCTCAAGTCTTTCCTAATCGTAGCCTGATCGCTCAAGCCCTTGATCGGTGTATATATATATATATATATATATATATATATATATATATATATATATATATATATATATATATATATTTGTACTTATAACCTTGGCAATTTGAAATGAATAAAAAAAATTAGATTTTCCATTTTTGGCTTTACATTTTTAATCTATTCAAGATTCCTTGTGAGATGAATTCCTAGCAGACTTTAAGCCTTTTCCCTTGTCTTCGGGACTCTGGCCTACTTCTCCTCATCTAGCCCAAATATGAACAACTGGACTGTCCCCTTATGAATTTTGGTTGTTTTGCCTTAACCCGAATAGGTTTTAAGATTTCTGGTCGTACTATTTTTCTAGGCGAGCTTATCGTGCTCAAGCTCGTCCTGACTGTGTTTGGCTTTTCGTCTAGCCTCAGGCCAGGGTTTGAGGCCTGTGGACTTCAATCTTTCTTCACAAGCTTATCCTGCTCGAGCCACTTTGGTTTATGCTTCGCATTGTCTCGCTTTAGGCTAGGCTTTAACTTATGGCCTTTGCATTTCTTCGAGAGCTTATCTTACTCGAGCCTTTCTGGCCTATGCTTGGCACTGTCTCACCTTAGGCTAGGCTTTGAGACTTACGGCCTTAGCATTTCTTCGAGAGCTTATCTTACTCGAGCTTTTCTGGCTTATGCTTGACACCGTCTCACTTTAAGTTAAGCTTTGAGACTTACAGCCTTTGGCTTCATTAGCGAGCTTATCTTGTTCGAGCCTTTCTGGCTTATGCTTGGCACCATCTCACTTTAAGTTAGGCTTTGAGACTTATGACCTTTGGCTTCATTAGCGAGCTTATCTTGCTCAAGCCTTTCTGGCTTATGCTTGGCACTGTCTGGCCTTAAGTTAGGCTTTGAGACTTACGGCCTTTGGCTTCATTAGCAAGCTCGAGTCTTTTTAGCTTATGCTTGGCACCGTCTTGCCTTAAGTTAGGCTTTGAGACCGACTTCATTAGCGAGCTTATCTTGCTCGAATCTTTCTGGCTTATGTTTGGCACTGTCTCGCCTTAAGTTAGGCTTTGAGACTTACGGACCTTTAGCTTTTATTTATTTTTATAAGCTTTAACTCGCTCGCATTGTATTAATTTTGGAAGTGTTTTTCCTTGCTTTTATTCATGTAGAAGATTTTACACACTTCATTTTGAGAGAAACCGAACATCAATGCTTGTAATACAAGGGAACTTACTCGAAAATATTTCATCAAATGCTTCGATGGCCTTTTAGCTTTCCGTCCATCCGGATAAGATAGCTTGCTTGCCCGGACTTGCTACTTGTGAGACCCCAGTAAGACCCTCCTAATCGGGCTCAACACCCTTCACCGGGATCTTTAGTGTTCGGTTCACTCTTCTACGCACCTAGTCTCCCACCTTAAACCGGCAGATGTGCACATTCTGGTTAGTAGTAGCAAGCTACCCTCTGCGATATTCCACCACCTTTATTGCCGACCTCTCCCTTTTCTCCTCTAGCAGATCCAAATTTGCACACATCCGCTTGTCATTTTGCTCCTCGTCAAAGTGTTTCGTCCGATGTGTGCCCACCCATATCTCTGCAAGGATCACTGCTTCATGTCCAAATGCCAAGGAAAATGGTGTCTCCCTTGTAGCAGTTTTGTGTGTGGTCCTATAAACCCACAACACACCAGACAGTTCGTCAACCCATGCTCCTTTCTGCTCCCCTAGTCTGGTCTTCAGGAGGTGCTTTATAGTTTTGTCAACGGCCTCCACTTGCCCATTTGCCTGTGGGTGTGATGGCAAGCAGAGCTTCAGCTCTATTCTTATGTTTGTGCAGAAGTCCCGAAACTTGTTGTTGTCAAACTAGCTCCCATTATCCGTAACCAGCCCGTGGGGGATCCCATACCTGCAAATCACATTTCTCCAAATAAAGTCAGTGGTCTTGCTTTCTGTAATGCTGCTTAAAACTTCCACTTTGACCTATTTAGTAAAATAATCAATTGCCACTGTTTGGGTAATGCTGAGCAGGCCCGTTCAAGGACATTCTAGCCAGAGCAGAAGACCTGTTCACTAACATGAAGACAGTCCTGTTCGGTGTCAAAGCTGGTCGAGGTCAAGTGTTCTAAAGCTGGTTGGGTTCTGATATTTCCATCCTGCTCGGGTAGGGTCGTAAAGATCCTCAACCACCGAGCGAGTCTTGGCTGCGTTATGAACAGCACCATGGACGGCAAAGGACCAAAGTTCGAGTAGAGCAGACTTAAGCATGGCAGCCCAATACCCAGACAACAACTTATCACGATGATCGATAACTGACAGGCGCCCCCCATCCCGTAGAGTTTCGTCACTGTTACCGATAGCCGGTGCATGCCTCTACAGTATCATCATTTTACAAAAACTTGCACGGTATCATCATTTGATCACGGCAACCCATAGCTGTCAGAAAGACGCATAGCGCAATTAATGCAAGGGGTGGCGCCTAAGTAAAGGTGGGCGGGAAAATAGGGTTATAAATATTTTACTGAACTACGATTCCGATTTCTCTCTTCTTATCCCTTATTTCTTTGAACCTCCGATTTTTGGTTTCTCTTAGATTAATAAAGAACTCATAAAGAATCAACTCGATTACTAACTTAAACGTCGGAGAGTTTTCGTCGGAAAAACACCCGACGACCCCTAATATTTTTTCTGTGGATACAGATCGGAACACACCGCTGCTTAGGTGGATGGAAAAACACAGAAACTAGCCAGAAATCCTACTCGAGCAACCAGTGACCAGAAGACAATACCAATATTTGGGAGCGAGTAGAAAACTGCATCAACAAGAAACTGGCAATCGTAGTTTTTTTGGCATTGATTTAGTGGCCATGCAGTTTTGCCTTGGCAGTGGAATGTTCCTTCGTCGGAGCGAGTGAAGTATTTGAGATATTGAAAGGTGATTCAGCTTTGTTTATCGGGCAGTTTTGATAGGCCAGTGGGCACCTGGACAAGCCCTCGATGTTGAAAGAAAATTAGAGCTTTGAGTGGACCTTTAAATTCGACATAACTCACTAAGTATTTTCCTGGTGGAACCAATACGTGTTTTGTATTCCATTCCAGTTGCAAGTCTGCTCTCCAAGCAGTATCAAAAGCCTATATTAGCCATCAAGAATCAAATAATTTTTGTATTGTTGTTAATTAGCAGTTGTGGATATTAATTAGCCATGGATCATGTTTTTCTTACCGATTGTCATCCCAGTATGCCATCGACTACGGCACCAAAGTCCTTGACATTGAAAACTCTATTGGTTGCATCGATATTTTTGACCTAAGTAATAAACAAAACTAGTATTGAAAATGCTTGCTGGATGTAGGAGCTGATACCCATGTTGTGGCTTATTGAAGTGATTGTATATTCTGATAATCCTGACAATTTTTTTTTTTTTTTTTTATGGTAGATCGATCACTGTGGAGGCATTTATAAAGCAGTGTGAGTGCGGTTCCTCCACTAATTTTGAATGTTCTATTTAGAATTTTGGGCTTTCAAAAAAATAAAATAAAAAGTCTTGTTTTAGCATTATTTTGGGAGTAAATAACTTCCTTATAATACGAAGGTGGCTATAAATTGTTTCTTTGGTCCATTAATTTCTTTGTTATAGTAACTTTCAGTATCCAATTTCTCTCAAATTCTACAACTTACAGATATCACAATTCAATTCTCGCTTTTATACGGTTACCAACTCAGGGACAATAATATCTTTTATCATATATCTCTAATCGGGTTTCCGAATTTTTCTTTATGAAATAAGTGAACCGAGAGCCGCTAGCGACTCCAATTTCTATAAGAATTGTCCCATCTAGTAACAATTTATCTATTAGAAAATAATCTTTCGTGTATTATATTAAAAATACAAATAAAATATAAAAAATAATTATAAAAATTGAATTGGGTTTGGAGTATTCATCAATTAAGGCTATTACAATCTTTTATCACATGCGTATTTATAGATAAAAAAAAATTTAATTAAATATTACTTTTATTTCGGAAACCTTCTAATTCAACTTAAATAGGATTTTTGTATTTTTTACTTTTCCAACTGGGTTCGGGCAACGTAACATGCGGAGTCCTAGCAGCACAAAGTATTCATTCCTAATCATTAATATAAATAAGTGCAAACAACATTAGACTGATTATCGTCTAAAGTTCTAGCTAAATTACATATTTAATTAACTCCCTCTCTACTTCGATTTCTGTATCGTAGATTTTGATTTCTGCTGATCTTGAAGATGGCGGATGAACCATCAACAACAACCAGTGGTAACGCATTGAGGATCAGCTTCGTATCAGAGGAACAATTGGATGAAGCTAAAAAGACAAGAGGCGAAAGAGTTGAAGACGGGACAGCAAAGAGAGACAGGCCTCTTTACGAGGCACTGAACGAGAACAAAGCCAAAAAGAAAAAGGAACGCGAAGACCGCCGCAAGCACAAGCCTCCGAAATCCTTGGACGAAGACGAGGTCCAGTTTCTTGATGAATGGGAGTCGTACAAGAAGGAAAAAGAGCAGCGGCTTGCTGATGAAGAGGCCCTGGAGCTTCGGCGTTTCAGGGCAGCTGTGGCATCACAATGTGTTGTTTCCAAGGAAACAATAATAAGCCATGATGATGATCATCATCATCAACAGAGAGTGATTATTGGGAAGAAGAATCCAGCGTCTCGTCCCTTGAGCTCTATTATGAAAGTGGTGCCGCTGGCAAAGAAACCCAAGAAAGATGCTCAAGGTGTTGCATCAGAATCTTCTTCGGATGCAGTGAAAAAGATTGACGCCGCAGTAAAATCTCCGGAACCTGCAATGCTGACAAGAAATAGGGGTGATGCTGATCATAATAAATCCCCTGTAACAATAAGTCTGGTTTCATACAGTTCTGATAGCGAAGATGATGATTGATTAGTATAATATTTGTTTGTATTGCTGTTATTTTCAGGAAAGCTTTGATTTATTTATTAGAAATATTAATACATACTAAATTTGTTACCTTCACTAATATTCATCAATATTCTACTCATATTTTGTGCTAGAAATGACAACCTTCATTCAACTTGTTTATTAATTAACTCAATCAAGTATTTTGTTTTTCTCAGGGAAGTGACAAGTAAGGTAATGTTTGTTTTTTTTATCTGAATGGATCCGAATGTATATGTTTATAAAATATGCTTGTTTTTTATTTTTGACGTCCTAAATATAAATGGTAAGTTGTTTGTTTTATAATATTAAAACATCTTAATTCTAATATTTTATACTTATAACCTTTAAAATATTATATATATTTTAAGTTTAAATAAGTATATATTTACAATATTTTTTAGTACAATAATTTTTATATGTTATAAATGTTTATAAGGTAAGCATTTGATATATAATTTATGAAAAATAATTTTGTTAACATTATTTTTTTACAATTTAACATAATATTTATACATAAAAAGTTATTATTTAATAATAAAAGAATTTGTTTAAAATTTAAATTCAATGTGTGTTAAGTATTTAATACATAAATATAATTTAAGATTAAGTGAAATTCTAATATAATATCTAATAACAACGTAGAAAATAAATACATTTAATGAGATTATTTGTGATTTAGACATTTTATCATTCGGATAAAAGTGAAAAAATTTTACTTTTTCTATTAAGATGAAAATGTCTTAAAATAAGATTTCGGATGAAAAACAAACAACCAAAATATTAAAATATCTTAAATTAAGCTAAATTAAGACTTCAAAAAAAAAAAAAAACAAACAACCTCTAAGTCTACATGGATTATATTTACCATTTTCACATATTTTCTTGTTTCTACATTGAAAGAGTTAATTCTTCATGCAATGATAATCTTCAAAACACTCTCCAAATTATTGTAAATTTTAACTTGCCTCGTATGTTTCCAAAGAAAATGAAAGTCTACCCTCATTTTTCACTCATCTTTTGAACAAAAATATGAGTAAGTTAGAGTTTACAATAGTTTGAGAGTGTTTTAAAGATTATTATTTCAAAAGGAATATTTCAAAATTTAACCATATTGAAAATAGTAGTACAACACTTTCCAATTTGTAATGTCTCAAAAGATTTCATTCTAAGTAATGTGGTGGCATACATCCATTAGATGGTAGAAGATAAATTAAGATTTTATATTCTAATGGATGAATGACATAACACTAAATAAATAAGGGCCAATACCGAAGAACAATAAAAAGTTATAACAATCATAAAATCAACAATAAAGCTCTTTCAAATATACATCGTATATTCTGGCAATTCAATATAGTAAGACTTTTATTATCAAGTTTTAAATATTTAGTTACTGAAATATGATAATGAATTATTAAATGTTAAAATGAATAAAAATTAGGAAATTGAAATATCGTTTCTAAGGGTCATAACGAAGTCTTAATTAAAGTTAGCGAATTTTTTAAATTAGATGTTGTATTGTAGAGTTATATTTAGATATATATTTATTATAGAGTTATATTTAAATATATATTTTTTCTATGTCAATTATCTTGAGTTATCATACATTACCTTTCTTCTAAGTTAGAGAAAAAGACTATTTTAAAAACAAGTCAATGATCTCCCTCCATAGATTACCTATATAAGCCGCAGCTAAAGTTGCTATTAGTTTGGAGTGTTTATGAGTTCAAATATTGAATGAGAACTTAAATGGTCTTGTTGATATTAAGTGAACCTCAGGGATTCCCATGAAATTATCCTAATAATTAATTAGATATGAATAAAATAGCGGACTGCTGGAGCTGGTGCTGGACAAGTGAATAAGATAACGTCTCTTTTGTTCCCGATCATTCTCCATCAAACAAGAGTGCAGTGACGTAGTCTCTGTCTCACAGAGCATAAATATCCTTCATCTTCAAGCAAACAATTAGCCAAGAAACAAGCAAAAAAAGCCCAACAGAAAAATGGAGGCTCTTTCAAGAATTAGCTTCTTAACAAACTACACTCACTCTCATTTCCCTATGTTCTCTCCAACCCAGAAGTCGCTTTCCAAGAAAACATCACCAACATTCTCTTCTTCTCTATTAAGAACAAGCACTCGTCCAGGTCAGCCAACACCCTTTGCCCCTTTTTGTGATGCTTCTTATGCTTGCGACTGAATTCCCATTTCAGTTTTTGTGTTTTTATTTTCTCTTTATTTGACTTTTCAGTGAGTGAAGTTGCTGAAGAGGATGTTCTACAAATGTTCTTTAAAGATAGAGAATTGAATGGAGATTTTATTTCCAAAGCTTCTGATATGTTTTGGCTGAAGGGGCTTTGAAATTTGTTGACGCTGATGCTGATGCTGGCAAATTGGCTGACAATTTTGAACCAGCTCACCAAGTAACTTTCTTCATTTTGATTCATAAGAATGTATCGTATTCTTTTTTCGGATATGGAATTGCCAGTTCTAATGTCTCTTCGTGTCCTCTTTGGCGGTATAGAAGTATGATAATTTCAAACATTTCTGGTTTATGGAGCATCTTTCCCAGTACTTTTGCGATTCTTAGAGTCTCTTAAGTTTGACTTTGGATTATGGACAGTAGATTGGTTCTATTACTAATAATGGAGCAATTTAGCAGTTTCAATGAGAAATCTTCAGAAATTGTTTATTTAATTAGTTTTGTGAATGTCAAATAAGAAGTTACTGAATCATATAATTATGCCAAGTGGAAAAAGAAGAACAAATTGATTCATTCGATATCTTGAAGAATATTCAAACCTAGCCAAGCCTGTATTCTATTCGAAACTTGGAATTTACACCAGCTTGTATGCTCTCCTTTCTAGGCTTTTATAAGACATAAATTACTGCCTAAGGTGCAGCTCCTCTTTACAATTGAGGCTTAGACGGGGTAGCACTGCTGTTTATAGGAGGACTCATTTGGTCCCAGCCTTGTGAAAAAGCTCCATTGAAATTTGAAGCAGTTGACAATGCAGATGCTTTATTATGATCTCTCATATGTCACCGCTTTAGCATTACACTGTTGCATCAACTCGATTCTTGACATATTTATGAATTCAAAGTGCATACATATTTCCATACTGGTTTTAGCTACTTTCTGCTGTAAAGTTCGTTAATTTAATTGGTAAGTATAAGTGTATAACGTTCTGTTTGTTCTATTTCATTCTGTTCATTTTTATTCTGGTGTCTTAGGTGGTTTATTTTGCTTGTGCTTTTATTGATAGTGTATGGATATTGTAGGTCATAGAAAGTGACAATGATGATGGATTTTTGAAACTCTCGAAAACCCATGGGTGGCTATTAGGTGACAACTCGGCACCAATCAATAAGAAACCTTCTGCTAAGGTATGCATTTTGTTGGCTATCATTAAATTATAATGAGCTTGCTTGTAAACACTCTCTCCCATCTCTCCATCCTCCCCCCTTTCTCCCTATTTCAGCAAAGCAGGGAATTTATTTTAAGTTTTATATCTGCAATTTCTTACATGTAAATACAGGCTTTGCAGGATGACAGTGAAAGAAGGAAGAAACTGAACCTTCTTAAATATGAAGCTGTATGATACTTCTCTTGAAATTAGTATTTCTCATGGTTGGTTGTTGATCTGATATCAATTCCTGAAATTGGGATCTTTCTGTTCAGTTCTAACTCCACTATTTCTTTTAAAGTTAGATTCTATTTACATTTGAAATTTAAATTGTTTGTAGTTGTCTAACTAACTTAGGAAAAGCTGATTACTAAATGAATATATTGTATAAATATGTGCAAGGGTGGACTGGTTTTCTCCTTTTGGTTCTAGGGTATGATTTCATTATATTAAATCTGTAACTTTAATCTTGCAAGCTGAATGAGCTGATGTTCACTATGTGACTCTGTGTGGGTTTAAGGTTGTTTATATATTTTTCTGTTGGCAAATGGCGCTTTAAGAGATGTCTGTTTGCAAATGAAGCTGTAAATTTGGTTACTTAAGCTTCTGTTTTGAAATGATATTTCTCCAATTGGATTCCCAAATAACTGGGGTAGGAATTAATGGATTCAGTGTTATGTTAAAGTTGGTACCTCTTAATAGAACTAAGGGTTTGTAGACTACGTATGGTCCTGGTATGCTTTTATTTTTCTATTTATATTTGTTATATTTGAAAACTATTGTTAGAGTCCTACATATCTGCTTAACTTTTAGTGGAGTAGTAACTTAATAGGGAACCGAAGCTTGTTCGATCAAGTTGTCTTGTATTTGGATTTTCTGATGTATTACTTGGATTATTAGAAAATTGTGTTTGTGCTTCTTGTTATAGCATGGTTTTTGTTATGTTTGATTTACATGCCTTGCATGTGAGGTACTTGTTAGACTCTGTAGTCTTGGGCTCTTTTCTCTCAGCTTAAACTTTTAGGCTGTATGATAACTTAACAATTTTACTACCTAAAGGCTTGCTTCTGCACCATAGTACTACAAAAGCTGATTAAAATGCTGATTTTTGTACTTTGATCTTGCAGCTCAAGAGGGAACTGATGCTTTTGTCAGTTGGCATTGGAACTGCATGTAGTGGGTACTGTTTGATAACGCTTTCAGTCCAGGTAATATCTTCACAGAAAATTAAAGCACCAGTATTTAAAGTTCAAGAAATTTTTAATATCAGGCCTTTCTCTAGCATTTTTAATGGAATTCTGGAGCTTTGCACTCTGTTAATTTGTCGAAACATACGATTGTAAATGAATATGAGGATCTGGTGACAGTGGCTTTATTTTTTATTATATTTACATCTATTTTCAGTATTTGACTGTACAAATTGTGACAGAGTAGGCAATTTTTTTTTTCTTTCCTATTCTAGTTTATTGAACGGATTCATTTTTTACTTTAAATGTAAAGTAAGATATTTGTGAAATATTGTAAATTTTGGGCTTATATTGAAATAACATTATTAATTTTACAGGCGGCTTTTAGCTATGTGGTTGGAGTTCTTTTCAGGTAAGCTGATCTTTTTATTTCTCATTTATTTATGGTGTTTTTGATAGAAAACATAGAAACTTGTATTAAGAAGAAAAACATGTACAGAAAGTGAACAATGAGTCCACATATAAAGAACCCCCTAAAGATCACGGAAATACTATACAGTTCAATGCTGATCAGATGACCAAATAAGTATAGGATCTATATGATTAAATGATTTCACAACAAAAACAAACCCAAAAGCACAGAATATAGCCAACACCAGTTTAGATGAATGAAGAATCTTGAAATTCCTTAGTAATGACACCCAAAGAAAAGCGTACGAATCCCACTTTTTCCCATGAAAAGATAATGTCTTCCTCAGAATCTTAAAAACAACCTTCAATTTCTTTCAAGCCAAATCACCCAAAAAGTGGCCAAAACTGAACGTATCCATAACACTAGCTTTTTTACCTTTCCCAAAAGCATGAGTAATCAGCTTTCAAATCTGAAAGCTGAGAAATGCTAGAAGCTGGAATCACTCAAGAAATTCTAGCTACCTGAAACAATGAAGAGCTTTGTGACAATGCAAAAACAAATGATCTGCACTTTCACCACTTCTCTTGCACATGACACACCAAGAAGGAGACAAGCACACATTAGGGTTTCATCTTTGAATAGCATAGTTTACCTGGAGCCAAGGTCCAAACAAAAAGTGGAACTTTACTAGGGTCTTTAGCATTCCAGATCACTGGGTAAGTTGATCTATTTTCGCTAAGGTTAATATTTGTTAAATTGATACCTTGATGAGCCAGTTTTCAAATTCTAAGCT
Organism: Murraya koenigii; assembly: GCA_025617385.1. Lineage (NCBI taxonomy): Eukaryota > Viridiplantae > Streptophyta > Magnoliopsida > Sapindales > Rutaceae > Murraya > Murraya koenigii. The sequence goes on along the minus strand of CM046816.1, from coordinate 30,932,723 downwards.
CAGTGCTAAGTCCTAGTTTTTGAGCTATGATTCAAATGGAAGGTTTATGAATAATAACAATTCTAAGTAGTGCGATCTGTTATAAAAAAGAATGGTAGATTCTGCTGTTTCAGTTGCTTTGACAGAAACTTTTTCATCCAATCTTTTACCTGCCAATAATGTAAAAGTAAGTGTATAATGATATATAATGCAAGGAAGCCATGATAATGTGAGATGTAAAGCTTCCATAAAAAATTACTGTTAGTCGTCCACAGGATTTTTTGGCCTAAAATATGAATAGCTGGAGAAATGGCCCACGGGGTAGATATCTTCTATCAAATATTCTCGGCTTAGTGGACTCCCTTGAGTGTTTTCTCTGTGGAGGAATTATCTCTGTTTGATCCAATTGGTACTCCAAAGAGCTCAAAGGACTTAAAGATGTTGCTCTAGAAATCTAGTTTAGGGAAGTGAAAAACTCAGAGCAGTGCTTTTAGCCATTTTTTTTTTTTTTCTGATAGAAAACTGAGAAAAGGTTTAGTAACAGCAGGAGACCATCTATTCTTATTACTGATCCTAATTCTGGTAGTTTAACAAACCTCATTTCCAGTGCAGTTGCTTGTACCTTCAGCTCTTATACCAGCATGCAGACCGTCTGTCCAAGGAAATGGTTCCTCAGATTTTCATGCAAAAGAAATCAAAGAAGTACACATTAAATCTTCTGCATTTTTTTTTCTCTCTAATGGCTGCATTGTAGCTAAGTTATTTTCTCTCTCCTCCTTGCATAAGCAAACATTTTTCTTTTGTAGAATTGGAATTAGAAGCCAGGACCTTAAGGACTTTTTAGAGAGATCAATCAAGGGAAGTACCCTTGCTCTTTCATCTCCGAGGCTTGTGATCCCGGCTACAATATATGGTTTGTGGGTTCTGTCTCATCAGTATTTTGCCAATGACTTCTTTGATTTCCAGGTAGCAATTAAAATAATTTTTATTGTTTACTGCAACTGTTTGTATAAATTTTCAAATTGATCATGAAGCCCTCAAACTACTAACATAAATTGTGTTTATTAATTTGCCATTGGTCCTGTTTATCGTAGATTGTTCCAGCCATGGTTGGCCTGTTTGTGTATAAGGCTGCTGCTCTTGTTCAAGTTTACAGAGACAACGAAGACTTGCACTTAGTTTTTCCAGAAAATGAGGAAGGTTCGAGTGACTGAAATTATCCATATTAGCTCTTGGAGTATTTCATCTTGATTCTGGAATATTTTGAAGCAGAAAGTGCTTCCCAAAGACTAATTTCTATGGGCTACCATCAAGCTCCTAAGGGATAAAGCACCCCAAAAATCTAAGTGGAATGATTCATTTTCCCGAGTGGCTCTTTAGGCAACGTTGACTGGTTGAGTTGATCTTCAGAGAGTTGTAGGCAACCATCAGGCATGTCTTCCAAAATCCAACTTTATCCAATATTTTTATTGCCCTGAGATAATGACTGCCTAAAAGAAAATTGTTATGATGGATGATTCAGAACCATCTGAGTTTGTAATACTTCATGGTTTAGGCCTTTGAGCACGATAAAGTTGATAAATTTGAATTATCAGTAATCATATGTAATGGGATGTCAATCCTCAATTGTTTGCGAGGTTATGGTAATTTATGTATTTTGAAATAATCCAAATCCAAAATTTTTGTGACACAACAGTGATTCCTCTTTGATGCCCTTCACCATGATCTTTTCTTAATTATATTCATCTGTATGTTTCTACGTTTCTGCATGGTTATGGAAACCATGCAAGCCAAAAGCTTTTTGTTGGCTTAACTATGTAGTTTGTACTGAAAATCATATATCATTTAAGATGGGAATGGTTGCTGTGTTTGTGGCAAAACTTGAATCACAATAGAAGAATATGATGCTTGTATCAGATGCTTTTCTTACTTTTCTTTGACATAGAAGGAAGTCTTGCTAAATAATAGGTTTTGTAAACAATCTCAAACTGTTCTTGATTAGCAGTATAGGATGAATACGGATCGATTTATTAGATCATTAACTCTATGATTTAGTGTAAAATTTGCTAATTTAAAGGGTCAATCTTTCTGCTTCATTGTATAATACTTCATTTATTGCTTATAGGACATTAAACAACAATTTAATAGTAAAAAACATAAAACAACACACTGATAAAAATGAAAAACTTTAGTAACATTTTCTTACAAAGCATCCAAATCTATCCACACAACCATCCAAGAAATATCAGTATTTGTACCTCTATCTTTGTTGATAAGTAAAGGGCCTATAAAACGCCAAAAACCCAAACACAAATCCAAGTGCCATGCTTACATATAACAACCAGTCAACTCCATCTTCGTTTCCATTTTCATTTCGATCTTGAGGTACAATAGCATTCTTCTTGGGATAATTAGGAAGTGGAGCTCTGTAGAGATTGTTGCTAGCAAAATTGAATGCATCCAGACTTTGTAATTGAGTGGCTGAAGGGATTTCCTCAATAGTTATTGTAGGAGTTAGGAAATCTGATCCCATATAATTAGAAAATTAAAATTTTAGGATATTTTCTCTTTAGTTTAGGATATTTCTTCTTTAGTTTTTGTTATTGTTTCTACTCCTGAATTTTAGGAATCAAGGCTTGTGTTCTTTTCTATAAAAGCTTATGATTATATTATCAATAAGAAGTATAAAAAAAAAAGGAGAGTTTTTCCTTCTCTGCTTTTACTTCATAGTATCAGAGCCCTAAGTTCTAATTTAGGGATTATCTATGGCGAGTCAAAATTCATGGAAGACGGCTTTAACTGAGACCAAGAAACTCAGCGTTAGGGAAAGTTCAGTGAGTTCGAATTTGAACTCCTCCATCTCATTTAATAGTTTGAAGGGATCCACTAATTCTCTCTTATTGAATATCCACCATCTAAATGGAAAAATTACACGAATGGTCACAAACCGTTCGGTTGATCTTGGAAGGCAAAGGAAAGCTTAGATATCCGACATGTGAAGTGACAAAACCTGCAGGATGGAGATCTTGCTCTCAAGACTTAGAAATCAAAAATTCTTTGATTATTGTATGGCTGGTGAATTCAATGGAACCCACAATTGGCAAGCCCTTTATGTACCGCCGACGACTAAAGATATTTGGGAAGCGATTCATGGATACATATTTTGATCCGGAGAATTCTTCGCAGATTTTTGAGCTAAAATTCAAACTTTGGCACGCGAAACAGTGGTGAACGAGATGTAATCTCATACTACAATGAATTGGTGACCTTGTGGCAAGAGTTAGATCTTTTTATAATGATATTTGGGAGTGCACGAATGATAGTGTCCAGCTTTATGAAACGACGGGAGAATGATCGTGCATTCATGTTCTTAGCGAGGACTTAACAAGGAGTTAGATGAGGTGAGGGGCCGAGTTTTAGGGAACACTCCTTTACCAACAATTCGTGAGGCCTTCTCAGATGTTAGGAGAGAAGAAGTACGGCAAAAAGTGAAGCTTAATAATAAATCTGTTCCTATTATTACTAACACAGAAGTAGAAAGTTCTGCTCTTGTAACTTGGGGTTTTCAGGAGGAAATGAAGAAGGATGGTAAGAAATCTGAAAGGCCATCGTGCGACTAGTGCAAACGTCCATGGCATAATCTGGAAATATGCTGGAAAATTCATGGCAAGCCTCAAAACTAGAAGAAGAAGTCTAGTGGCGTGGGGCGTGCACTTCAGTCGGTGTCTCGGATCAAGAGCAGCAGTCTTCTTCAAGTTTGTTTCATTTTACCAAGGAGCGGATAGACCAACTATACAAGCTTCTTGAGTCTCGGAAAATTTCCTCTTGCTCATTAGCTCAAAAGGTAATTACCTAAAAGTCGCTCTCATTGGTGTCAACTCTAATCATACATGGATCATCGATTTAGGGGCAATAGATCATATGACGAGGTTGTCAAATCTTTTTTTCTTCATATAGTCCTTGTGTAGGTAATCAGAAAATTAAGATTGCAGATGGCTCTCTTTCAACGAATTGCGAGTAAAAGGTTACATTGTAGTGTCTCCATCACTCACTCTTCACGATGTTCTTCATGTTCCCAGACTTTCTTGTAATCTTTGTCTGTCAGTAAGCTAGCCCGTGATCAAAATTGTCAAACTAATTTTTTTCCAACTCATTGTGTGTTCTAGGATTTGACCTCGGGAGGATGATTGGCGATGCTAAACAACATGAAGGACTCTATTTCTTTGATGATGGATCCGGATTGAGGCAACAATCTCAACAAATAAGTTCCTGCTTTAAATCTATTTCTATTTCTCATCATAATAATATTATGTTATGACATTTAAGATTAGGCCACACAATTTTCAAATATTTAAAACTTATGTTTCCTAGGTTGTTTGGTAATAAAGACCCATCTTTGTTTCATTGTGAAGTTTGTGAATTTGCAGAACACCAACATACATATTTTTCTTCACAACTATATAAACAATCAAAACCTTTTACTATTATTCACAGTGATGTTTGGGGTCTTAATAAGATTAGTACACCTTATAACAATAGATGGTTCATTACATTTACAAATTATTATACTCGACTTTGTTGAGTGTATTTATTGAAAGACAAATTAGAGAATGAATAAGTTTTTAAAAATTTTTACAATATAGTTCAGACTCAATTTCAGACTAACATACAAGTTTTTAGAAGTGATAATGGGAAATAATATTTTAACATGATCTTGGCAAATTTTTTCATTGAAAAAGGAATAATTCATCACAGTTCTTACATCGATACACCTCAACAGAATGGTGTTGCTGAAAGAAAAAATAAACATCTGTTGGAGGTGGCTCGTGCATTACTTTTTGCAACTAAAGTTCCTAAGTATTTGTGAGGAGAGGCTATCTTAACTGCTGCATACTTAATAAATAGAATGCCCTCTAAAGTTTTAAAATTTCAAACTCCTTTCCAAGTTTTTAAAAATTACTTTCCAATTGCTAGACTTTCTGCTGATTTAACTTTAAAAATATTTGGTTTTACAACTTTTGTTCATGAACATAGAAAAATTTGAAAACTTGAGTCTAGAGTCGTTAAATGTGTCTTCGTTGGTTACTCTTCAACTTAAAAAGGCTATAAATGTTTTTTATCCGATATCAAAAATTTTTTTATCATAATGGATGTCACATTTTTGAAAAACAACCATTTTTTCAGAATATTCATCTTCAGGGAGAGAATTTTAAGTAAGATTCATTTGTTAATAATTTTGGCGATATATTTCTCTCAGATGATGTATTTCTCTCACAAGATTCTGAACCTAGTACCTCTGTACCTACAACAAATGACAATGATTCATTTTTGAAACTCCTCTCACAATGAGTGATATTTCTCCTGAATATAGGCCTACATTTGAAAAGCAACCTGAAAATCAGAATTTTGAAAAACAAGTTTTGGAAACCAAAAATAAGGGACAGCTTACTATAATGCCACAACATTATAATTTTGCTAAAGCAACGGGTAATAGATTCAAGGAAGGTGACAAAACTTAGAAAGGGATTGTTTACTTGAATAAGGATCATAAGAAAAAAGACGAATTGATTCTACAGCACAACCATGATTCTGAACCAAAGACAAATCAACAATCTAAGAATAGTACAGCTAATTCCCTTTCTTTTCCTAATAGTCAGTATGAGTCTTCTGATTTTGACATTCCTATAGCTCTTCCTAAAGGGGTTAGATTCTGTACTAGTCATCCATTATCTAAATTTGTGTCATACTCAAAATTATTTTCATCTCTTGTTGCTTTTACCTCTCAATTGTCTAGTATAGAAATTCCTAACAGTATACAAGACGCTCTAAAAGTTCCAAAGTGGAAAGAATGAGTGCTTGAAGAGATGAGAGTTCTTGAAAAGAACCATACTTGGAGTGTTAAGGTATTGCCAGTTGGGAAGACTACTGTGGGCTGTAAATGGGTTTTCACTATTAAGTATAACTCTGATGGTTCAGTAGAAAGATACAAGGCTAGGTTGGTGGCTAAAGGATTCACCCAAACATATGGTATTGATTACACAGAGACATTTGCTCCTGTTGCAAAGTTAAACACTGTGAGAGTACTTTTATCTATTGCTACTAATTTGGATTGGCCCTTGCAGCAACTAGATGTGAAGAATGCATTTCTCAACGGTGACTTGGAGGAAGAGGTGTACATGGATAGTCCACCAGGTTTTGAGGAGAAATTTGGCTCAAAAGTGTGCAAACTAAAAAAATCCTTGTACGATCTCAAACAGTCTCCAAGAACTTGGTTTTAGAAGTTCACACAATCTGTCAAAAAACAAGGATATTCCCAAGGACAAGCTGACCATACTTTATTTTTCAAGTTTTCTTCCGAAGGAAAGGTTGCTGTACTAATAGTTTATGTTGACAATATTATTCTCACAAGTGATGATGTGATTGAGATAAATAGACTAAAGAAGAGCCTTGCATTAGAATTTGAGATCAAGGATTTGGGAGAGCTAAGATATTTCTTTGGTATGGAAGTTGCTCGGTCAAGAAAAGGAATTGTAATCTGTAAAAGAAAATATATTCTTGATCTTTTGAAGGAAACAGGGATGAGTAGTTGCAGACCGGCTGAAACTCCCATAGATCCCAATGTGAAGCTTTGGGAAGAGGGAAGTGTTCCTATTGATACTGGTAAATACCAAAGATTGGTTGGGAAACTAATTTATTTATCTCATACTCGAATGGATATTGCTTTCTCAGTAAGTGTTGTTAGTCAATTCATGCACGCACCTTATAAAGAACACCTTGAGCCGGTCTATCGAATTTTGAGATATTTGAAGTCTACTCCTAGAAAAGGTCTGTTTTTAAAAAAGAAACTAATCAAAAGAGTGTTGAAGTATTTATTGATGCAGATTGGTTAGGTTCTGTAGATGACAGAAGATCTACTTCTAGGTATTGCACCTTTGTGTGGGGAAACTTGGTTACTTGGCGAAGTAAGAAGCAAAGTGTTGTTACCAGAAGTAGAGTAGAGGCTGAGTTTAGAGCAATGGCACAAGGGATCTGTGAGATATTTTGGATATATAGAATCCTTGAAGAACTTAAGAAGACTGTGGAACGTCCTTTGCAGTTGTACTACGACAATAAGGTTACAATAAGTATTGCTCACAAACCTGTCTAGCATGACAAGATAAAACACATTGAGATTGATCGACACTTCATTAAAGAGAAACTTCAAGTTGGGACTATTTACTTGCTGTTTATGCCTTCTAGTCAACAAACAACTGACATCTTGACTAAGGGGCTTGCTAGACCTAACTTTGAATACTTAATATGCAAGTTGGGCATGATTGATATCTATACACCAACTTGAGGGGGAGTGTAGGAGTTAGGAAATTTGATCCAATAGAATCAGAAAATTAGAATTTTAGAATATTTCCTCTTTAGTTTTTGTTACTGTTTCAGCTCCTGAATTCTAGGAATCAAGCCTTGTACTCTTTTATATAAAAACTTATGTAATTCATATTATTAATAAGAAGTATAAAAAAAAAAAGAGTTTTTCCTTTTCTCTGTTTTACTTCAGTTATTGTAGGATAGGTTCAAGTGATTCAAAATGACAATCTTGACATACTTCAGGATAAGTTCAATGATTCAGAAATGAACTTTGAGGAACTTTACTAGAAAATAGGTTCTTTGAGAAATCGAGAGATTCAATTGAACTCATATTTTTAATATTCTTTGGAATTTTTCCCCAAAAAAGGTTATAGGAAAATTTTAATTATTGTAATCCTTTAAGATTTGTCAGTTCCTTTGGGATTTCTCCTGAGAAATTATTCTTGGAAGTGTCCAAGATTCTTACCAAATGAAGAATGGTGTTATAATCAACCACAAACCCTTTCATCACAACTGATACATCCTCAAAGACATCTGAGATGCCTCCCCTTATATATGATATAGCATTATCCTACTCAGATGAGTTTGCTGCAGTCATAAGCAGTGGAGTTATTGATGCATCTTGGTATAATTCTTGAAAGACTACTATGTGTAACGTCTAAAATCTGTAGAGCATTTAAAGGACAAAGTTGAATTGGCAAAGACCCATGAAACTTATTTGATCTAAGATTGAGAATCGATACAAACTTAAAACTCTTTCTCCCATCCATATTGGAAATTGCCAACAAATTCATTTTCACCCATGTCAGAGTACTTTCAAATTTGAACAATTTTAGATTGACATAGGAATTATTTAAACGCTGCGCAGGTTCAATAATTGAAGAGAACTTAAAGTTCCAATTGAGATCAGGAGGATATCAGAAAAGTTGTTGTTAATTAAATTCAGCACAAGCAAGTTAGGTATATCTCCAGAAAAGTAATGTTTTAGGAGTTTTATATATATAATAGGATCGAATGATAGATGTGTAAATAGAAAATTAAATAATTTTCAATTTTAATAAAAAATTATATGATTATTAAGTACGTGGCATTGTTTCATACCAGATCAATGCTGTAATCAGCCTTTGGATCTAGATCAGGCTTAGAATTGATCAATAATCCGCACGTTCGGGTTTCTAGTCAATATTCCTTTATAGTCTTTAATTTTATTCTTTAAACAAGAAGGAAATTGGTATGTAGCTTTGTTAAACCAGATGATAGTAGATTTAACTATACTTTGGGATCAGATCTGACTTAGAACAGATCCAGATCTTGCACATCGGGTGTCTAGACGATATACCTTGATTTTAAAACCTTTAAATTTAAAAATCTTTAAACAACTTTAAGCAACATAGGGCTCAAACACAGTACTAGAATCTACATCCCAGATCTAGTGCTCTGAAGGGATGAAGGGAAAAGAGAATACAACTGAGGGGAGATATCGGGTCTCTATGCCTCATAGGAACGTAGCAGTTGTAAAAGTAGATCTGATATAAAAGATCAGTTTGCAAATAATGCATAAAACTTTAAAGATCATACACCTTTAGATCTATGCTTTAAAATAAATTACAGAATTTTAAAAGCTTTAAATTAAATTAAATTAAATGCTTACATTTAATTGAAAGGTTAAAAGCTTCAAAAGAAGATTACAGAGAAGGAAAGAAAGGAAAATCAGAAGACAGGAAAATTTCATCAAAGTCTTCTATTCATTTTCCAAAGAGGAGAGAAGAGAGAAGAATACAAGAGAGAGAGATAGAGAGAGAGAGAGAATTGTAATCTAAAAATATGAGTCTTGGTCTTCCTCCAGATTAAATACAAAAAATTTTTTAATTGTAGACTGTATACTGTAGCAAGATTGTAGCAATTAAACTGTAAGCGGAATCGTAGATAGTAGTCTATAGCTTTATATTGAGGCTTTATAAGTAAAAATACAAATACGAATACAACTGTAGCTTTGTAGCTTTACAAATACAAATGCTAGAAATAAAAACAAAAATACAAATAAAGGTGAATGTACAAATTGAAAATACTTTTTTTTTTTTATCTTTACATACAAATACAAAATAAATACGAAAAAGCTCAAAATCTTTAAGAACGCTTTATGGGAGGAAGAATTCCAAAGCAATCATCTTCGTTATCGTCTCCAAGGTTGATGAAAGGCTCTTCATCATCTTGATCAGAAGACTCCGCAATAGATGGTTTTGACTTAGAGGAGAGGAGTTGTTCCATAACTTTAAAATACTCATCTTCAGTTTTAGCACTGGTCAGAAGGGATTGAGCCCGAGACCGTTGAGCTAAGAATGTGCTTTAGGCTTGTGTATCTTCAATGCTGGGTTTTAGGAGGCCTTTTGAAGAAAGCCATTTCTGTACAATATCTTCAAATAGCTTTGACTTCTTATCAAATTTAGATCACCATTTTACTTTAAAAATTCTTTGTAGAATCAATTCGGATTCTTGGGTGTGATACTAAAGGTTATACATTCAAACCCAAGTAAAAAAAAAAAATTTGTACAAAAACAGAGAAAATGAGGAAACCTCTTCTTAGACTCTGAAGGAATATAATGTGCTTTAAATAGGTCTAAAAAATTTATGGCGTTAAGGGTTAGGATATCAGGGCTCGGACCAAAATAGTTCCACCATCGTTGGAACCAATTTTGAAGGCTTTGCATGGTTATTTATGAATTAAAGAAAAATAACCAAGAATGGGTCTTTTTAGGGTTTTGAATGAAGGTGTTAAACCAGGCTCATTGGTAATCCCAATAACGAAAGGACAAGCAGTGGTTTAAACGACTTTGAAAGTTGGTGGGAAAAACTTTAGATTTGTGGAGTTGATCACCCCACTCTTTTGGGCTCAGAACCTTTAAAATTGTAACAGTAGAGTATATTGGCTTAAAATGAGACTCACTAAGGAAGAAGTGTTTAAACTTGACAGACTGAGTGAACTCTAAAATACTTTGATAATACGGATGAGGTTTTGATAAATCCCAAGGTTTGAAAAATCAGCCTTTAGGAAAAATCTTCCTTTAGAACAGATTAAAGGTATTAAGAAAAATGGAAAGTCTACTTTCTTTATTTTATTCAGCTCAATTCGCCGAAGCTTAGAAATACATAAAAAAAAAAAAAGAAGTCAAAAGCAATCAAGGAGTCAGGCGATGGGTTAGCAACTGGGTCATGGGCTTGAGAAGAAGAAACAGCCTGAGGAGCCTCCTCAGTGAGGGGAGCAACTTAAGCCTCCTCGGTGGAAGGAGCAGCCGCTTCAGGTCCCACGGCGGCAGTTTCCATGTACGAAGGCAAATCCCTTCGTTCCTGGCTCTTAGCATCATGCTCGTTCATATAGGCATCAACACCGACCTCGAGCTTAGACATGTACAACTCGGGTATTCCTTGTCCAAGACAGTACATGATCCACTCATAGCAGTAATGTCGGCCGCTATTGTACTCCTCAATAAGTCGATTGCCCGTGGAGTCCACCTTGCTCTTAAGATGAGAAGTCTCGGCTTCCATGGTTCTTTCGAAGGAAAATCTCTAGACATCGAGATCTTTCCTGGCATTCACGAGCTCGTCTCTAATCATGGACAACTCCTTCTCGAGTTGGAACGCCTTTGACTCAGCCATGGCAGCTCTCTCCTCAAATGTGGAGATTTCGATCTGCATATTTGCCGACTCCTCATTTTCCTGCTCTAGATTCTTCTTCAAGCTTTGATTTTCAGCTCTAAGTTTTTCTCAAAATTCAAAGCTTTGGTCTTGAAGGCTGTGGAGGCAGCAGCAGCTTGACATGCAGAGCGTTGGAAGGAATTGGCCAAGTCATTAAGGTTGAAGGACTCCAACTCATTAACAAAGCCTTCCCGTACGTGCTTTGTGAACTCCTTGACGTAAGGCTTGGTGATGTCAGTTTGCTCCTTGGAACGTGCTGACTGGAACCTGACAGGAACAACGGTGCCAGAATCCCTCGGAGGAGATTCTCCGACCACTCTCTCGCCTTCGAGAGGAGGAGGAAGAACCTTGACTGGGGAGGTGGTAAGGTCAACCCTGGGCCTTTTTGGTGGAGTAGAAGAGCTGCTCGGGCTCTCAACAGTACCAGAGTGCTTCTTCAGTCGAGTAAGGATACTGCTCATGTCTCCTTCCTTGGACACTAAGCCAAACTTGACGAGATTTTGGTGGGTCAATAACTCCTTACGCGCATTAGAGTTGTCTAAGGCAGTATCGACGTGCAACTTTAGCTCCTCCTCGATCCGATGTGATACACTCCAAGACACTGTAGAGACAAAAAACGACCATGAGAAAGGGTAAGCAGAAAAACCAAATCATAAGGCATAATGAGCAACAAATGACCTGAAGTGCAAAAGCGAGAAGCAATTTGGGGAATCTCTTCTGTGGTAGAGGCTGTTCATCCTCATTCCTCCCCAGCAAAAAAGAGCTTACTCTTCTAGTTGCCACCAGATGTGGGGAGGTTAGTGATGGGTTTTTTACCTTTAGTGGTAGAGGTAAAATAATACCAGCCTGCATCTTTTGGGTTACTTTTCAATTGGTAGAGGTACTTTATTTCATCTGCCACAGGCTCACCCGAATTACGCCAATTCCATAGAATATATAGACTGGATAGAACACTCCACCCATTAGGGTTCAGTTGCTCTAGTGTCAAATGCAACTGCGAAAGGATGTGGGCGAAATAAGGCTGTAAGGGTAACCTGACACCCCACCTAAAGCACCCGAGGTAAAGGGTAACATATCCTTAAGGAGGACGGCTGAGAGTGTTATTCTTGCCAGGAAAACAGAGGTCAACGCTGGCAGGTATATGGTATGTGGCTCTAAGCCTATTTAGGTCCTGTTAGAAGGTCTCATACCTCATGTAGTCAATGGCAAATGACTCGACCTCCGACCTTTGACCGGCCATTTGCCTTTTATTTAGCTAGATTTTTGCTAGAACGTCGCCCTCAGCAATATCGCCAGTAGTATAAACGACCTCTTCAGGACTTGGGTCTCTTACTACAACCCCCTTATCGGTCTGGAAGTCACTAGAAAAAGAAGATTGTTCAAGGGACAACCTTCTGGGTTGTTGTGTGGCATACATTTTTCTAAAGACCACGATCTACCGAATGGGAAATAAAAACTCGTAAAACCAAAAGGACAAGAACGAGAACAAGAAGTTGAAGAATTTATACTTGAGACTAGATTTGGAAGGCGTCAACTGGGACGATTGCAACTGAGAAGGCAGATTTCACATGCAGGCAGCAGGCTTCAACTTTAAGCAATATGGGAAGATAAAAAAGTAGAAAACTGTGAAATTAGGCATTTATAAAGGGGAAAGCGAGTCACGCCAACAGACGGCACGTTACTCAAGAGGTGCGTGATTGTTCAGGGAACCGCCTCTTTAAATTTCAAACGAGTGGCCCAGATTAACCCACACGACTCACATTAAATTTGAAATAACTAAAGAAGCAGACAACACATCATAAAAAGCAAAAAAGGGGGAAACCTGCTCGGACAAGTAATTTATGATCTTATCCCGCTTCACTCTGAAGACTAGAAACTGGGGGACAAGTGTTTGTAAATTGAAGAGAAAGTCTGCTTTAGGCCAAGCCAGCCAAAAGAAAAGCCCAGACCGCTAGCACAAAAACACCTCTGCTCAGTGTCAAAGCTGGTCGGGGTCAATTGTTCAAAGCTGGTCGAGGTCAAGTGCTCGCATCCTGCTCGAGCAAAGTCAGAAAGAGCTGGAATGTTCACGGTCATCAAGTGAGCCCTGGTCACGTTATGAGCAGCACCAGGAATAGGAAGAGACCAGAGCTCGAGCAAAGCAAAACTCAAGCACGGCAGCCCCAAGCCTATAGTTTAGGACTGTGAATGGTTCTCTCCGAGAAGAAGAAAGTAGCCGCCAGACCCCCCCACACCATAAAGTCTTGTCACGACAATCGATAACTGACAGGCACCCCCACGCCATAGAGTTTCGTCACTGTTACCGATAATAGTTACATACCCCCACAGCGTCAATATTTCATCACTGTGACCCATAACCGTCAAACATCCCTACACTCTAAGTTTGGTCACAGTGACCCATAATCGTCAGACATCCCCACACCCCTAAATTTTGTGACTGTGACCCATAGCTGTCAGAAAGACACAGGCATAATGAATGCAGGGGATGTCACCCAAGCAAGGGTTCCGGGAAAAAAAAAGGATAAACATCTGACAAAGCGAGAGGTAAAGAGAGTTTTTTCGACTTCTTTTCCTTACAATTTCTCTATTTTTCCTGTTCTTTCTTTGAGAGATGGAGAATAAAAAAAGAGCAAACCTGATTACTGACTTGAGCGTCAGAGGGTTTTCACCGGAAAAGCACCCGATGACCTCTGATACTTTTTCTGTGAATTCAGGCCAGAGGATACAACCTTTTTAGCGGATAGAGGAACGTAAAGACCAACTGGAAATCCTACTCGAGGAAGAAGCAACCAGAAAGCAGTATCAATATTTTGGAGCGACCAGAAAATTGCATCAACAAGACAATCAATCTACTTTTAATTTTTTGAAAGATTATTGTCATATCAGTTATAATACAAATTAAGTATGACAATAATCATTCAAGAACAGGTTAATCAAGGTATTAATATATCAAAAATTAAACTCACTAAAAATAAATCAAGTAACCACGAAAGTACTCCAACCACAAAGCTAAAAGTAGTTTGTATATTAATTAATAAGGTCATTTCTAAGTTAGATAACGGGTTTTGGAGTAAGTTGATGTTTTCTTTAATTTGAAAGAAATTTAAGTTATGTCAGTTTATGTTTATGACAGAGTTCTCCCAATAACTAAAGGCTATGTTTAAGAGCATGCATAATTCGTGGGATTATTGTTAATATATATGTTTCCATATTATTGATTTTGATGATAACAAATAAGATTAAGAATAATTAATATTGATAAATTCTCAAATTGGAACGAAATTCTCAGGCTGTATAATAGTTTGAGCAAAGAATAACATTTTATAATTATTTATAAAAAGGCTTAATTAAATTTAAATAGCAACGGATTCTACAATTATCATTGAGTTTACTATTGAGTACTCATATTGTTTTATGCTTAAGTCTTGTTTATTTTTTCATACAATCATATTTTGGTCTTTTATTTATAAACACATATATTGTGTGAGGGGAATTCATTGTATTTTTCATTTTAATATTAAAACTGAGTGTTTGTAAGTGTGAGAAATACTTTGAGAAAGAGGTGTGAGATCATCTCTACTTATAAAGGTTGATTGACATCTTGAAAATCAATTGTAAATCTTGAAGTCTTAGGTTGTAAATGCTTAAATAGTATAATCTTTAAACTTGGTGAGTTTGGAGTAGTGGATATAGGCATAATTTACCAAATCACGTAAAATGCAGAGTTTGCTCTTTCTTCCCTTATCTCTTTAATTTTGTTTATTGTTAAAATTATTGTTATTAATTTTATTAAGGCATTGTTGTTAAATTGTTCTGTGATCTTATTTGCTTAAGTTTTTAAAACCCATTTCACCCCTCCTCTTAAGTTGTATAGCTAGTATTTCAATTGTATTAAATTTGAGACTAAAAAATTAATCATATCCTTTGTCATGTTTGGCTATTAAGACAAGTAGATTAGTCCAAAATAGTGAGATTATTAGTCCTTATTTTCATGTGGATTTAAGTATGAATAGATTGATAAGATGAAATGAAATATGTTTGTCTTCCGTATCACTATTTTCTTTTCATTCAAATTAATATTTAACTTAAATTAAATAAAAATAATTTAATTATTTATTTACCCGTAGTTTTATATTATATTCGATGATCAAAATTTTATTCAATAATTTATTTTAAATTGTATTTAATTTAAGATTAAAAATATAAATTTAATTCAATAATTTAGTTAAACTTGTATTGAATATTAAATGTAAAAATTATTCAATTATTTGTTTCCAATAAAATAGGCTATTAAATATTAAAAATATTATTTTAATATTATATTATATCCATTAATATAATTATTAATAAGAAGCATGTCATTCATTATTTCAGTATCATATAAAATATCAACTTAAATATCATTAAAATTTATTTAAATTTAATTTAATTTAGTCAAATTCAATATTATACCAAACATGTACAAAACTATATATAATTCAATCTAATTTAATCTAGTCAAATTCTAATAATTAGTTCAATCTAGTCATGTGTCTCAAACATAGCCAAAAAGTATATCATGCATGCATCTAACTCAAGTGCAGGTTGCGGGGTACAGTGGCGGAGGAACTAAGCTTGGCAATAGGTCAGATTGGGCTCAAGCTTTTTTGCTACAGCCTTAACCTTGACTCAAATGTAATCGAGTTTGATTCCTTGAGTCCTAACCTGACCCTTGGCTATAATGTAGAATTTGAACATATAAGAGGAGTAGATGATAGATTAACTGATTAATTAAGTAGAGAATTTTACTTTAACATATTTTGTTGATGCAGCTTTCCCGCGTGCCTTAGAATAGTGCCTTGAACCTTCTGCTCGCGACTAGCTCAAGCTCGAGCAGGACTGTCTCCTTCTTCCTATTCCACTGTCTTTTCCAGAACGGAGATCTTCCAGACCTGTACTCACAGAAAATAGGGTCAGGGGTAGCTGGGCATGTTCCGGCGAAAGCCCTCCGACGCTCAAGTCAGTAATCGGGTTGTTCTTTTTGGTATCTCCCTTAGTCAGAGAGACCGGAAAGGTGAAAGGGATATTTTTTGCCCTCCCTTTTGAATAAATATGGTTATTTCAAAGAATCAAGGAAAAGGAAATTAGAATAGGAAGAACCTGTATAAATTTTCAGAACCTCTGTGAATGAGTTTTTTCCCACCCTTGTAACGTACCCGTTCGTTTTCATTTATCCTCCCATTTTTCCATTTTCCCGCCCTTTCTCTTCAAGAGCGTCCCTTTTTGCGTCAGTGATGTCTGGGTCCCTCTGACAGCTGGGATTGGCGTAATATTCCCTGGGGATGCGCGGCTGTCTCCTTAACCTGGTTCACGTGGCCAGATCACCATGTCGGGCATGTGCGCTAGGAATGATGACACCGTGGGGGCATGTGCCGGCCACCGGCAACAGCACCATAATCTGACATCAAAAAGGTGTGCGGGATCTTGAGGAAACGGGTCGGACTGTCCCGAGCCGAGTCTTACATTCCATTTGGTCGATGAATAAAATGGCCCAGTTGGCCGGTCCTGATGACCTCGAGCAGGCAAAAGAGCTCGAGCTCGGACTACTCTGAAGTCCTCGACCTTAACCAGCTTTGTCGTCTAGTGAGATTGTCTTCGTGCCAGTGGTCCGGACTTCTGCTCGAGCTGAGTCGACCTCGACTCGGGTATTTTATTCGAGCTAGAAGGGCCTCGAGGAGACTCGCCTGATATTACCCAAACACCGGTCCCCGGCTTCTAGTATTTCGAGTGAAACGAGATAAGACTGGAAACTTATTAGTGATGGGCCGAATTCCTGGCCTTTTACACTACCCCATGTTTTCCAGCTGTAACAAGCATCCATAATTTCACATTCAATGCGGAACACGTGGACGGATCCCAGCCGTGCGTTTGAAATTTGAAGGGACGTTACCCGAAAGGTCGTGTCCCTCGAAACGCACGCTGTCAGTCGAAGAGACGCGTCCTCCTCTTTAAAAACCCCCAACCTCTTCACTGTTCCCTCTATTTGCTCATTTTCGTTCAAACTCAAAATTAATCTGTAAGTGCTTCTTCATCTTCCTCTTCCGGGTTAAGGCGATTTCCGTGGTGGAAAACTCTTTCTCGTGTTCGTGTACACACCCTTTTTCCTCTTTTCTCACCGGTTCCGTTCTTCCTTCTTCCCGGTTTCCGATTTTATCTAGGTATATTGAATTTTAATAAAATGTCCGATAGAGCCTGTAGGATGTTGCTTGGAGGATTCGTCCTCCTCTAGTGAAGCACGACTCCTTAGTATAATTACCGTGAGGGATTCTAGTTCGAGGGGAATTACCCGTGGCCGAGGCCCGACCGTCGAGGGAAAGGGCCATCAAAGTGTCCGAGAGTGGGAATACCCCATCGACCATATGAGATGTGAGACTACCCTTCAAATTTAGATAGGCTTGAAGCGCTACCACATACCCGAGAGTGTGGATTTAAGGTTGTCGGGCAGGGGTGAGATTCCCAGCCGTCCTCCCCAAGGCTACACGACCTTCCACTTGGAGTGTTTCAAATGGGGGGTCAGGCTGCCTCTCCAGTCTTACTTTGCCTGGGTTTTGTCTAGGTTCCGTCTAGCCCCGGGGCAATTGAACCCGAATGGGTGGAGGGTCCTTTCCGGACTCTTCATTTTGTGGAAGCGTTGCAACCTGGGTGAACCTTCGGTGGGGGAAATCAGGCACCTTTACCAGTTGAAATGCAACCTGAATGACGTTGGTTGGTATTATCTTACCTCCAGCCAGAAGGGTAAAAAGCCCATCACTGATCTCCCAACCTCTGGTGGCAATTGGAAGAGCAAATTCTTCTTCGTTGGGGGAGAATGGGGCAAATGCACCTCTCAACGAGGGGGTCCCTCCAGTTCCTCGGCAATTTTGCACTCCAGGTCGTTTATTCTGCCTCGTGAGTTTTTTTTTTTTTTACTTTTAGTTTTCCTGCTTGCATCTGTTCTCATCATTTTGCCTTGGTTGTTTCTGCAGTCTCCTGGGGTGCTTCTTATTCAATTGGTGGCGAGCTATGAGCACACGTGCAGACCGCACTTTCAAATGCAAGCTCGTGCAGAGATCTGACACCCCAGAATTTTTTGGAGTCTGGTTTAGTGCCGAGTGAAGATATGAGGGGGGTACGTGAGATGCTGCATCGGCCTGTGGGGATAGCCGAAGGTGCGGGGACTTCGAAAAGAACTCGAGCTGAAAGGGAAGCCCCGCCCCCTCCTACTCGGGCTGTTCCCTCTGCTCAGCAGGCAGGACGAGCAGAAGTGGGTCCTCCACGTAGACGAGCGAGGACCGTGGCTCCGGCTCGCCCTCGAGCTAATGATGTCCAGGAGCAGGGTCAAATCGGCCGCAGCGAGCCTTTCCTGAGGACCTTCGGCGAGGAGCTGGACGATAGGTTCCTTGATGGGCTGGATGGATTTGACGCTGACGAGCTGTTCAGTGCCGCCCAGCGTCTCTCCTTTCGTGCCTCAGCAGTTGTGGCCAGGATCAAGGCCAAAGCCCAAGAATATCAAGAGGAACTCCAATCGAAGATTCGGAGCTTAAAGCAGACCGTCGGGGAACTAAAAGAGGACAATACAAAGCTTCAAGAGGAGAACGCCACCTTCGCAGAGAGGACAGTGGTGGCTGACTCCAAGGTTTCTCAATTTGGGAGGGAGCTGACCGACATTCGCAAGGAGTCGGTCGAGACTCGAAAGGATTTGGGAACCCAAAGATCCTTTTGAGAAGACCATGGAGGGAAACTTCGTCTCCAAGGGCAATAGACGCCTGAAGGTCCAAACTGCATCTGAGTACAACAACGGGCGGACTTCAGCTATGATCGCCTCGTGTATGCCTCTGGGTAAGGCACATCCCGAGTTCAACATATCTCGAGATCCATGAGGGTGTTGCCGAGTACATACGTATACACGACGGCCCCACCCAAGAGTCTCAAGCTTCCTCTCGCTGCTGGAGATGTTCCTCTTCCTCCCGCCGACGCTCCTCCTGCTACTTCGCTCTTGATGCCCGCTCTGCTGCTGACAACGTCCCTCCTGCTGTCTAAACTTAGGCTCTCTTTTTTTTTGTACATGTAATTATTCCAATTAATAAATAAAGAACATGCATTCGAGCAACCATCAGATGTAGTGAGCTTACGCTTACATTTATGAGATTATCTTCGTGTACTTGTTAAGTCGGAAATTTTATAAGTGTTACGCTTTTCTTTTGTTTTCCGCCCAAGTGTAATACTCGTTTGTATCATCATTTTAACTCATGCGTGGTAAAGCTTTGCTTCGATTTGAATGAAAGCCTTACGCTTGTCTTCTCATCTCGGTTTACTTGGTTCAACATTTTACTCATGGTCCGTGACCTTTATTTTCATGAGCTTATTCTCCTTGAGCTTGATTATCACCGAGTTTAAATTACGTGTAATCTCTTCATGCTTTTCTTGCTCGAGCCAACGATTGGCTCTTGCTTCACGACCGTCCCGCCTAAATCTAAGCTCGTGGGACTTCCGGCCTTACTGCTGCTATCATGGCTTTTGCTGCTCGGCCTACAATTGGCCTCGCTAGACACCGCCTCGCCTAAGACTTAGGCTTTGGGACTTCGGCCTTATCGCTCTTCTCGAACTTTTTCTCGCCGGCCTCGCAATCGACCCAAGCTTCTTCGAGCTTCTTTGCTCGGGCCTGCAATTGACCCAAGCTTGGCACCGTCCCGCCTAAAACTTAGGCTTTGGGACTTCTGGCCATAGCGTTCTTCTTGAACTTCTGCTCGGCCTCGCACTTACCCAAGCTTGGCACCGTCCCGCCTAATAATTAGGTTTCGGGACTTCTGGCCAAGGAATTCTTCTCGAACTTCGCTCGGCCTCGCACTGACCTAAGCTTGGCAACCGTCCCACCTAAAACTTAGGCTTTGGGACTTCGGCCAAGGAATTCTTCTGAACTTCGCTTGGGCCTCGCATAGACCCAAGCTTGGCACCGTCCCGCCTAAAACTTAGGCTTTGAGACTTCGGCCAAGGAATTCTTCTTGAACTTCGCTCGGGCCTCGCAATTGACCCAAGTGTCTTCTTGTGCTTCTTCACCGGGCCTGCATAGACCTAAGCTTAGCATCGTCCCGCCTAATACTTAGGCTTGGGACTTCCGCCAAGGAATTCTTCTCGAACTTCTGCCGGCCCGCATTGACCTAAGCTTAGCATCGTCCCGCCTAATACTTAGGCTTTGGGACTTCCGCCAAGGAATTCTTCTTGAACTTCGCTTGGGCCTCGCACTGACCCAAGCTTGGCACCGTCCCCCAAAACTTAGGCTTTGAGACTTCGCCAAGGAATTCTTCTGAACTTCGCTCGGGCCTGCAATTGACCCAAGTGTCTTCTTATGCTTCTTCAGCTCGGGCCTGCAATAGACCCAAGCTTGGCACCGTCCCGCCTACAACTTAGGCTTTGGGACTTCGCTATAGCGCTCTTCTTGAACTTTTCTTTTGCTCGGGCCCGCAATCGACCCAAGCTTCTTCTCGAGCTTCATCCGCTCGGGCCTTCAATTGACCCAAGCTGCCTTCAGGCTTCTTCACTGGCCTCGCAATCGACCCAAGCTCCTTCTGAGCTTCTTCCGCCGGCCTCGCACTGACCCAAGCTTGGCACCGTCCCGCCTAAAACTTAGGATTTGGGACTTCGGCCATAGCGTTCTTCTGAACTTCGCTCGGGCCTGCAATCGACCCAAGCGTCTTCTAGTGTTTCCTCCGCCGGGCCTGCACTGACCCAAGCTTGGCACCGTCCCGCCTAATACTTAGGCTTTGGGACTTCTGGCCGAGGAATTCTTCTTGAACTTCTGCTCGGCCTGCAATCGACCTCGCTAGGCACCGTCCCGCTTAAGACTTAGGCTTGGGACTTCTGGCCATAGTGTTCTTTGCGAGCTTTTTCTGGCTTCAACTTGAATTTATATTGCAAATGCTTTTCATACTCTTACACGCATTTGAATTTTTACATATCCCCATTTTGGAAAGGAATCTTACATTAACACTCACAATACAAGGAGACTTACTAGAAGTATTTCACCAAGAGTTTTATGCTCCACGACCTCTTGACTTCTCGTCCATCCTGGATGAGCTAGCCCAGATGCTCCCGGTCCCGCTTAATCGAGTGACTCTGCAAGTGGCCTTCCCAATTTGGTCCTAGCACACCTTGTCTTGGGTCCTTCGTGCTCGGTTGACTTTCCTCGAGATCCAATCACCCACCTGAACCCATGAATATGCACATTTCGGTTGTAATAACGAGCCACTCTCTGTTGATATTATGCGATCTTAGCAATGACCCTTCTCTCTTCTCTTCCAAGAAGTCCGGACCGCACACATCTCGCTCGTTGTTTTGCTCCTCATCAAGTGCTCCGTCCGATGTGTTCCCATTCCTATTTCAGCGAGAACCACTGCTTCGTGCCCAAACTCCAAGGAGAATGAGGTCTCTCAGTGGCCGCTTTGGTGTAGTTCCAGTAAGCCCACAAGACACCGTGCAGCTCGTCCATCCAGCTCCTTTTGCTCGCCCAGCCTTGTCTTCGTGAGGCGCTTTATGGTTTTATTCACGGCCTCTACTTGCCCATTGGCCTGCAGGTGTGAGGGAGCGCAAAACTTCAACTCTATCCCCGGATTTCGCAGTAAATCTCCGAATTTGCCATTGTCAAACTGCCTCCCATTGTCTCGTGACCAATGCATGAGGAATCCCATACCGCAAATCACATTCTTTCAAATGAAGTCGATGGTTTTACCTTCCGTGATGTCGCTCAAGGCTCCCACTTCGACCCATTTGGTGAAATAATCAATCGCGACTACGGCATGGGTGGCTAACGCTTTCCTTCTAAGCAATGGCCCGATCAAATCAATTCCGCGATCGAGCAAACGGCCATGACGAGCTCATCACCGTCAGGTTCTCCTGAGGTCGAGTTAGGTAGCTGGCAAAGCTCCGCAGCTCTTGCAGCCTCGGTCTTCTCCCGAGCATCTCGATGCACGCGGGCCAAAAGTATCCTCGCCTCAAGGCCTCGAAGGCCAACGACCTCCGCCGTAATGATTTCCGCAGATTCCTTCATGTATCTCCTGAGGACATAATCCGCCTCTTCTCGGTCTAAGCACCGCAGTAAGTGGAACCCCGCTCATATATGACCCCTTCTACGAGAGTGTACTCGGCCGCTTAGCACCTCAACTTCCATGCCCGCTTCTTATTGGCCAAGACTATCCCTTCCTCGAGGTAAGAAATGATCGGCTCCATCCGAGTGTTGCTCGTCGATAAGCTCATCACCTCGTCCTCCCGCCGATGCTCGAGCGGTCTTCATTTCCAAAGGGATGACTTTGGTAACTCGGGGTCCGACTGCACGCCATGCGAGCTATCATATCACTCAAAATTCTTCTCCTTCGGATTTGTTCCACCTCGATAGCTTGAAACTCCCATTACCGCTTCACCTTCCGAGGTAGGCCTCTATTTTCTCCCCTTCGCTCGAAAGCTCTCGTCGAGGTGGTTTGTTACCAGTCGTGAGTCTGCTCAAGCTTTACCTCCTCTAATTTCACAGACAGATTGCATATCTCGCCTCTTCGAGACTTAGGAGCACAACTCCCGCCTCGCTCCTTGATTTCCACAGGATCCATCTATCGTGACTATCCGGTGTTGGTCGGGGCCCGGAACTCAGTGGGGCTCGCCTCCGCCTCCTCATCCCTCGCGTGCACTCGACCACGAAGTCGCCTAAAGACCGTGCTTTTATGGTCGTTCGGGTCGGTAATTAATGTCAAACTCGCTTAGCTCCACTCGACCATTTTACCAACCTTCCGTAAGTCTCGAGCTTGTACAAAGTTTGCCTCGAGGGTCGGTTTGTTAGAACCACTCACCGAATGTTCCCGAAAATAAGGCCTCGACTCGGTCACGTGACTGTGGCCAGTGCCCACTTCTCCATGAGTGGATACCGGGTCTCAGCCTTCTAGCAAAGCTCTGCTGTAATAAACAGTGCATCGTGCACTCGACTCCTCCCTCACCGTAACCGAGCTCGCTGCCCATCGGGACATAGCTAAGTATAGAAACAAGACTCTCCCGCTCGAGGTGTCGATAAGAATGGAGCTTTCAACAGATATTCTTTCACCGCTGGAACGCCGCCAGCATTCTCAAGGCCCACTTTGTCTTCTCGCCTTTCTTCATTTCCTCGAAGAAGACTCAAGATTTATCCGTGGCTCGAGATACGAACCCGCTGAGGGATGCCAGCTTACGGCCGACTTTAGTATCTCCTTGAGGCTACGAGGGACCCTCATTTCCACCACTACTCTTATCTTGTCTAGATTGGCCTCGATCCCTCGTGATCGACCATGAAGCTCTAAGAATTTTCCCGAACTCACTCCAAAAGCACATTTCTCCGGGTTTAGCTTCATCCCAGACTTTCTTAAGAGTGCGAAGGTCTCCTCTAGATGCCTTACGTGCTCCTCCGCGTCTTTAGACTCGGTGATCATGTCATCCACATATACCTCCATCGTCCGACCGATCAATGGCTCAAGACCTTGTTCACTAGCCTCCGACACGCTGCCCTCGCATTCTTTAGACCGAAAGGCATGACCTTGTAGAAGCATGACCCTCGATTAGTGATGAAGGCTGTGCACTCCTCGTCTGATCGGTGTATGGGAATTTGGTTATATCCCGAGAATGCATCCATAAAACTAAGCAACTCGTGCCCCGCCGTAGAATCCACCAACTGGTCTATCTTTGGTAGTTGAAAGCTATCTTTAGGCGTGCCTTGTTCATATCCGTGAAGTCCACACATTCTCCATTTCCCACTTGCCTTCTTCACCAAGACGACATCTCGAGATCCATTCTGGGTAGGAGACTTCCCTTATGAATCCCGCTTCAGCAGCCTTTTCCACCTCGCAGCTGATGGCTTCAGATCTTCCCGGTCGACGATCTCCTTTCTCGCCTCACCGGCTTAGCATCTCTCCAGATTGCCACCGTGACACGCCACTCGGGTCAATCCTGTGCATATCCTCGTGCGCCCATGCGAACACATCTCGCGTGTGCTCGCAGACACTCCACCAACTTTTCCTTCAACGGCTCGCCAAGTGCCCAAGCCGATTCAGATTTTCTTCCTGGGTCGCCTCGCCTCACCCCGACCTCCTCCAACTTCTCACCGGCTCTGCCTTCCATTCCTCGATTCCCCTCGAGTCCAACGAGGTTATCTACATGGTTTCTTTGGCCACTACAACAGTAGTAACTCCTCGCCACCTCCGGTCGCCTTCACGACCCCTACATGTCCCATTTACTCGATAGTTTAGTGGCTAAGTAATGGGTGAATAGCACGCACCAGCCGATCCTCATAAACGGCCTCCCTAGAATCGCTCGGTATGGGCTGGCTTCATCTACCACCACGAAATCCAAAGATCATGTTCTTCTCAAAAGGCCTCGAGCCCATGGTTACCGCCAACTTGATGATTCCTGAGGTATTAGCTTTCCTCCCGAATCCTTTCAAGGAAGTGCTCGCTCGCCGAGGCTCACGACTGCTATTCCCAAATCCTCGAGTATGGATTCAAGAGAATATCCACCGAGCTTCCCGAGTCAACCAAGATTCGGCCAACTTCCTTGTTTGCTATGCTGGCTTTTACCACTGTGGCATCTTCGTGAGAGTACAACACCCTCCTCGCCTTCATCCGTCCACATAATTGGCACTCGCCGAACCTTGGCCTTTTGGCAGTGGGCAAGTGAACAGACTTCTCACGGCAGTGCAGATATCTCGCAGTAGTTTTTCCGAGCCCTATTTGAACTTCCCGCCATCGTGGGCCCTCCCGAGATTACCCTCGTGGACTGGTGGTTACATGTCTATTTCAGACGCCTTGGCTATCTTCCTCGATCGCCGCTCAACCACCGGATGCTCTCCTTCAACAAACTCATCCAAGTACTCGATTCCTAACCAGATCCTCCACCTGGTTTTTCAAATCACGGCACTGTGATGTGGAGTGGCCGTGGTCACCATGGAAACGGTAGAACCGCCCCTTGTTTCGCTTGCCAGCTGACTTGGCCATCGGCGTTGGAAGGCTCAGCAGTCCTCGCTCTTGACCACTTGAAGTATCTCTTCAGAGATGCCTTCAACCTCGTGATATCGCTCGTGAAGTGGGCTCGCCTCCACCACTTGTATCGCCTCGTCCTCGGGAAACTTCTCGGTGGGGTGGCAATGGGCAATCTGCTCTATCGTGGTTCACCTCAGTCCGCTGGTGGTCGGTTGTTGGATGTGTGGTCGCTGTGACGCTCTGTACTCCCTGTGATCCCGACTCGGAGATCCGCGAGGTGGCAGGGGACCATCCGCAGCTGGGGAACTCTCCGGTAAAGGTTAGTATGGGCAACCCAGGTCCCTCGTCGCTTTTAAGCTTGTGTCCCTCAGGCAGACCCCATTTCTCCTTCCTCTTAGCTCCATTGACCTGCTCACTTCTCGACTTTGCGACCTTCTCCTCTTCAATTATTATATCTAGTTTTACTTGCTCATATGCGTCCGAATATGAACGGATCAAAGGATTCCACAGATTATACCACGATCTCCCCATCCTGGATCCCATCCTTCGGACCTCTCGATGCTTAGTATCTTTTGACAAACTCCCGGAAGGACTCTCCCTCTCCGGAGGGTTCATCGCGCCAAAAGAGCTTGAGCGGGCAAAAGAGCTCGAGCTCGGACTACTCCAAGTCCTCAACCTTAACCAACTTTGTCGTCTAGTGAGATTGTCTTCGTGCCAGTGGTCGGGACTTCGCTCGAGCTGGGTCGACCTCGGCTCGGGGTATTTTTTCGAGCTATAAGGGCCTCGAGGAGACCCGCCCGATATTACCCAAACATATTTTAAAATTTTATAGATGAGCAGCAAGAAATGACATTCATCCAGATTAGTCTACCAACATTTCCAAAGAAAACTAATCTATCTTTTAAACCGTTACCTGGTAGCCAGATATATGAATCACAACAATACCTTCTAGATAACATCAAGAATGCAAAGGGTGATAGTAGAAAAATCTTAGTAACTTTAAATGCATTAACATTTTATTTTTTAAAAAATTCAAAGAAAACTTTTAAGTAAAAATTTCAGTTTTTATGTAGTCTATAAAGGATTTACACCGGTGTATACCATACTTGGCCTAAAGTTCTTCAACAAATCACAAACTTTTTCAAGCGTAATTATCAAGGATTTTATGATTTCAAATCAACCATTGATGCTGTAAAACAGCAAATTGATCTGAGTTTTTTCATAAGTCTATTAGCAAGAGATATGACTAGTATTATACCATCTTTATCTCAGTACACATCACCAAGTGTTCAAAATATACAAAATAGGGAGTGGCTTCATCTTCTATTAATACTTTGTCTTTTTGCAAGCATTGTGAAACAATAATAAAATTTAAAAGATAAAATGGTAGGTGCCAAGATTTGTGTAAAGAAAGAGATTCTCTAAAAGACTTTACCAAACCTAATGATAGATAAAGGTAAAAAAAAAAAACTTTAACCTTACTAGTAAAGTAAATGTTGAGTGCAAATCAGTAAATCTATATGAGCTAGAAATAAGAAAACCTTTTTTCTTTAGACATACTGAACTTTCAAACCTACCTGACTATGGTTGACTTACCATTGAAGAACATCTTGCCAAAATGCAAAATAAAAAAGTAGAGTTCATTTAGAGTTTTCTCCGATATTATGCCAAATACAGCTATGAAACTCTAGAATTTGCTCACCAAACACCTAGATTTCTTATCATATGGAAACTCATTATGGCAGTACTCATAAAGTTTGAGCTAGAACTGATCAATTTTGTCAAGAAATACCATTAGAAAATACAGATTGTAAGTGTCATCTCACCTACAGTATTGCAAGAGTTAACATTGATTGAGATTATACAAACCGATAGAACTAAAATTCAAAGATAAACCACTAATATTAACTCCACATTTTTATTAGATTTTGGTTTTCTTAATCAAGTTATTATTTCAGACCAAGACCAAATAGATGCATTTAGAAGAAACTTGGCATCGACCATGCTTAACTTAATGGCAATGGGAAAATAGTTTATGGTGGCTTATTTCTAATCGAAAGCACTAGAATAGAGATTCAAGGATGAAGTATATTATGAATTCCAAGCACAATATTCTATTTTTTTCAAGGGATCTAACACCATTAAAGAACTTGATAACTTAAAAGGTGCAAATATACTTTGGATTCACACTACTAATTCTTTAACAAAGCATATTAGATGTTGAAGGATTAGAATAGTTGTAAGGAATTTGATATTAGAGTATTCACTTATTGTACTAAGTTGATTGCTGAAAACTTTAATATAAAAATATATTCTCGCTAGAATATACCTGAAGTTCTTTTATTTCCAAGATCACAACTAATCAATTTGTAGATCTCAATAAATAGAGAGAGTTTTCTTTTGTTCTACCTAAATAAAAGATCTAAAAATATCAGAAAAACATATTGCGGCAAAAATCTAAATATGTAAAAGCTCTAAGGCTCTTGTTCAATTTCTCATTGTAATTAGAAAACATTTTAAGTAAGTTATTTATTAAGTATAATGTATTATAGCCAAGTTACTAAGTTCTACTCTAATAGAGAAACCCATTCTTTTGTAAACTTCTATGTGTTTATAAATGAACAAGTTTGTTTGTTACAAATCTTTTTCATTAAAAATCAGGTATCTTTATATTGTGCTTAACAAATGTTTTCTATATGTGAAGAATAAAATCGAACTATAGAGCAAAACAAAGTTTTTAGAAAAATCCAAAGCCTTAAAGAAAGACCTCTGAGTGCCCAGTTTTACTTCTAAGTACCGTTTTAACCAAAAGATAGACATTTTAGGGAAGCAAGGAGGCTCCGTGCTAGGATTTCTATGACCTTAAAAAGAAGAAGGTTTTACAAAGAAACTTTGGTTTTATATGAACTTTAAAATAATTTTTTGAAATTTTTTGAAAAAGACATGATTTTGGTTAGTATTTGTGACAAAGCATCTTGTTATTGATCAATTTGAAAAAAATTATATTAAAGAATTGGGGACCATCTAGGAGAGAAGAACAACAATTTATAAGAAGTTTTGAAGCAATAATTTAGCTTGCCATTAGATAGTTATACTTGTTTCACTTTACAACATTGTTCTTTTAAAGCATTTAATAAATATATTAAAAGGATTTATAATTTAGAAAGACTTAGCAGTAATAAGAAGACATATAGATTGTAATATTAAATAGAAGTAGCATTTAACAATCGTGAATAATTAATTCATAAGAAGTTATAATTAGAAATATTATAAATAGTAAATATTTAGCATGATTTACATTCTACTGTTCCCAACTTAATAGACCTGAGCTAATTAGAAATTTAAAATATTTAAAAAATAAATGTAGAATAATATGTAGTGAAATTCATTAGGTGGTATTGGGCCTCTCTTAACTCCAAAAGCTAGCTCAAGGGGTGAGACTTTCTCTCACACTTATAAAGTCACCACCAAACTTTTTTCACAATAAATACTCGTTCTCCTTGTTAGACTATGGAGTTGAGATGTTGGTGAACCTAAACTCTAATACTAGTGTTAGGCGGTCTTAAGTCCCTCAACCCCAACAACTAGCTAAAGGAGTGAGGCTTTCCCTCGTACTTATAAAATCACCAAAGGCCCCTTCTATAACAAATGTGAGATAACTCCAACAAATCCCAATTATTAGAATTCGAATTCTAGTAGTTAAAGGGTTAATAAGAGAAGTTTAAAATTTAAATCCTCAAGTTTATAGGACTTTTTACAATTTCTTGGGAAGTTTTATTTAATATAGCAAAAATGCCCCTATTGTACTAAGCGTGGTATGAATTCGTATCTGTCGTTAATCTAAATTTTTCATATAGTGGTGGTGTTTGAGAAAAATCCTAGGTGTACTCGGGTATACTGTTTCATTATTCATTGAATTTGGACATTTGGACATACCAGTATTTAGTACTTGAAAAATGACACACACACACAACAATAAACACGACAATAAGCACCGACCGGTGTGTTTTAGATTTACTATAAAACCCCACGCAGACCCCACAACACCCACAAACAAGCCATTCAAACCTCACAACACGCGACTTCCTCGCTCTTTCAAACGCACCTCACAACAGTAGCTTTCTATCTCTCTTGCTGCTCTTTCACAAGTGTCACCGTGGGTCTCTTTCTTTCTCACTCACAGCTCTCTCGCAAGTCTCGCCGAAGGTCTCTCGCCGTGGGTCACTCTCTTGGCTGCTGTAATCAATATTTAAAAAATAATTTATATGAAATGATTTTGCTGCCATGGCTGTCAACTGTGAAGTTTCAATTGAACAAGGGGCATATCATTATGCTTCATTTTGAATCAAAATTGTGCCACATCACAATTGCAAGAATCAAAATCGTCCATGTTGATGCAGTTTTCCCGCGTACCTTAAAACAGTGCCTCGAACCTTCTGTTCGCGACTAGCTCGAGCTCGAGCAGGACTGTCTCCTTCTACCTATTCCGCTATTTTTCTAGAATCTGAGATCTTCCTGACCGTGCTCACGTAAACAGTGGTCAGGTAGCAGGCATGTTCCTGCGAAAACCCTCCGACGCCAAGTCAAGAATCGGTTGTTCTTTTTAGTATCTCCCTTATTCAGAGAGACCGGAAAAGTGAAAGGGATATTTTTTACCCTCCCTTTTGAATAAATATGGTTTTTTCAGATAATCAAGGAAAGAGAAATCAGAATAGGAAGAACCTGTATGAATTTTCCCCAACCCCCGTGAATGAGCTTTTTCGAACCCTTGTAACGTATCTGTTCGTTTTCTTTTATCCTCCCTTTTTTCCCGCTCTTTCTCTCCTGACAGTCCATTCCCGCGCTGGAGATGCCCGGCCCTCCGACACCGTGATTAGCGTGATATTCCCCGGGATGCGCTACTGCCTCCTTAATCCTGGTTCACATGGCTGCATCACCATGCCTGCATGTGCGCTAGGAATGATGACACCGTGGGGGCATGTGCTTACCATCAAGAACAAGTACTCACCACCCTCCTTTGTGGGCCCCGTCTCGACATCAAAAGGTGTGTGGGATCCCGAGGAAACGGGCCTGACCGTCCCGAGCCGGGTCTCACATTCCATTGTCCCGTGGTCGCGCAGCCTCAATTGTGCTCGTGGATTTAACCGCAGTGAGCGGAGAGAGAGCTCTGACCTCGATCAATTAGCGAGCTCTCCGTCTTCGTCCGCACCTTGGTCGGTCCAGATGACTTCGAGCGGTGAGAGAGCCCTGAGCTCTGACCACTCGAATTCCCGACCTTGATTAGCTTTGACGCCCAGTGAGATTGTCTTCGAGCCGATGGCTCGAACTTCCGCTCGAGCTGGGTTGACCTCTGGGCGCTTTATTCGAGCTGAAGGGCCTCGAGGAGACCCGCCCGATATTATCCAAACACCGCTCTTCGGCTCTAGTCTTTTGAGTGAAATGAGATAAGAGTGGAAACTTATTAATGACGGGTCAACCACGCCTTTTACGCTTCCCCACGCTCCCGCTGTCTCTC